>CACRXK020001115.1:0-59872 GCA_902702795.2 Paramuricea clavata | reverse complement strand
TGTTCAAAGGTCCCTAGTTCTATAATATTTTTACAATTGTTTTATATGGTAAGTTAATCATATAATGTCAAAAGAATATAGGAATATTTACAAATACAAGTATAAAGTAAGGAAAATTTTAAAGTAAAAGTAATATAATGAGCTAATTGAACAAAGTTTACAGATAATAACAATTAAAGTATATTTTACAAGAAAAATAATTTTGACTTTTTCTTAAAAGTACAATAAAATATAATACTGCTAATTTCATTATCGAGTGAATTCCATATCTTAACTCCCTTGTTAACAATAGAATGTTTTGCATAATTTGTTCTACTAAAATTTACATGAAATTTGTTAGCATTTCGAGTATTGTACTGATGGACTTCATTGTTCTGTGCGAAGTAGCCATTAAAATATTCAGGTAAGTTTTGTAGACGTTTAAACCGGTACATAAATAAACAACTTAAAAAGTCATTGATCTTAAAGATATTCAAAATCTTTAAGTTCTGAAACAATGGCTCAGTGTGTTCAAGATACGATTTAAAACTTATCAATCTGATAATTTTTTTCTGTATATTCTGTATTTTCTGTAGCCTTGTTGGGTACGTATTACCCCATACTAGATTCCCATAAGTGAGATATGGATAAACCAATGCATAATAAATCAACTTAAGTGTATTTTTATTTGTGTAATGTCGTAGTTTTGCTATAAGTGCCGCAGATTTAATTATATGTTTAGCAACCGAATTTATATGGTTTTTCCATGTTAATTCACAATCTAAAATTACACCTAAAAATTTGATATGAGAAGCCTGTTGTATAATGTTATCATTAAGTTTAATATCGATTTCAATGTCGCATTTTTTATTTCTTGATTTAAAAATTATATACTTAGTTTTTGTTGTATTTATAGATAATTTATTCAGATTTTTGTTGTATTTATAGATAATTAATTACTTCATTCATTTCTTCTTGCATAACATGTGTTAATGATTTTAAGCATTTGTCAGAGTGAAATGCATTAGTGTCATCAGCATACATAACAAAGGATATAATTTTACTACAGTTTTCAATATCGTTAATATATAACAGGAAAAGTAGTGGCCCAAGAATAGAGCCTTGCGGAACTCCTGTAGATATAATCAATTTGTTTGATTTATGATGACCAAATTTAACAATTTGCATTCTTCCATGTAGGTAGCTTTCAAACCATTTTAGGCAATTTCCTCTTATGCCATAATGTTCAAGTTTTTTTAGGAGAATATCGTGGTTAACTGTATCAAAAGCCTTAGATAGATCAAGGAAAATACCAATTGTATATGTTTTTCAATATATGAAATTAGTCTTTTATGCATTATTTTTTCAAGTAGTTTTGAAAAACATGTGAGAACTGAAATTGGTCTGTAATTTTCAAACAGGTATCTTTCATTTGCTTTAAAAATAGGAGTAACGATAGCTATTTTTAGTGATTCCGGGATTACTCCGGTATCAAACGTTAAATTGAAAATATTTGCAAGAGGTTTGCAGATTTCTTGTTTTATAGTTTTTATCATTTTGGCACTTATATTATCATGTCCTGCACTTTTATTTGTATTTAAGTTATCAATCTCAGTCAGTATTTCAAGTTCAGTAACAGGCTCAGCAAACGTACTCTCTCTATAGTTTCCTTTGAGATATTTTTCAAATGATATTGTATCCTTTTTTCGAATACCTTTTGCCAAATTTGGACCAACATTTACAAAATATTCATTAAATTTGTTAGCAATTACGGTTGGGTCAGAAAAATTAATATCTGAGTTCTTTTGTTGAAACACGTGAGAAAGTTTTTCCTTCTTTTTATTTTTATTCAGCCGGTTTATTTATTGTTTGCCATGTCATTTTGCTATTGTTTTTGTATTTAATAAATTGATTTTCAAAGTAATCTTTTTTACTAATTTTAATTAAATGTTTTAATTTATTTTTGTAATTTTTGTAAATAGTTTTGTTCTTTTCACTTGGGTTTTTTAGACACTTTTTATAGAGTCTGTTTTTAATTCCAATAGACTTAGAAATACCTTGAGTCATCCAAGGGCTTTTATCGTAATTAATTATATTTCGTTTTTGCCGTTTTACTAAAGGAAAGCTTTTATCAAACGCTTGTATTAGTTTATTATGGAAATTCTTGTATGATTCAGAGGGGTCATTGTCTTCAACAATAGTATCCCATGATATATCTTTCACAGAATTAGAAAATAATAGAAGACTGGCATTATTAACTATTCTTTGATGTTGCGAAGTTTCAACTTTAGAGCTGTACATTTTCGTTGGGAAAGATGCAATATGAAAAACTGGAAGATGATCTGATATATCACTAAAAACTAATCCATTCTTACTGGATTCAATTTGTTCTAGATCATTAGTGAATATATTGTCAATTAATGTTGCGGTATGTTCAGTTATCCTAGTTGGTCTTGTAATAAGAGGCAAAAATGATGACGTAAAAAGTTGCTCATTGAATCTATTCGAAAAGTCACAACTTTCAGTTTTTAAGAGGTCAATGTTAAAATCGCCCATTAAGTAAGTTATTAATTAAGTTATTAGACTGATTAAAAGCCTCTATGCAAATTTGAAATGTGCAGTCAAGCTATCTAAATCAAGAACAGAATTCTTTTCATACTCTAGGGGTGTACGCCAAGGATGTGTACTAAGCCCAATTCTGTTTAACTCATTAAGCGGCAATGCGCCCGAATGCACCCTGAGATTGGCAAGGGGGTAAGCGGCAATGCGCCCGAATGCGCCCTAACATGACTCCTTAACTTGCGGGCATGATATTTGAGCACGTGTTTATCGGGTTGCCTAGCAACGGATACGAAAATAGAACGTGAAATTCGAGCTTTTCAACGGTGTATCATGCAAGAAAATCGGCCAAAAACTCGCAAAGTTTTTCAAGTTTAAAACCTTAGTTTTTCAAAAATAATGAATAATGGCGATACTGTTGCAAAGAATGGTTTTACAGCAAGTTTTAAAAGCGAAGAAAGAAGAGGTTTTGGAATCATCTACAACGAAAATTTGGCATGAAAGGAAAGCGAATGTATTGACGTTTTGGGGCCAAGTTCTTCTGTGAACCATGCGCGAGATTTTCAGCCAAAAAGATGAGGATTTCTCCAAACTTTATTAAAAATAGAAGTCGGAAATCACAAGAAAGATGAACACGGAACTCAAGTGAGCAGATACGATATTTTTAAGGGTATTTTTGAGTAGAAATATGCGATCAAACACTCACAAAATTCGACCGCATTAAAGTTGGTTGAATCTAGTTTAAAGTTATCTTTTTAGACGAACTGTTTATGCAAATTTGGGCACAATTTCGACTGTTTTCGTAACCCCATTGTTGGTCTTCTTGTTCAAGTTGTTATTTTAGCTAAAGTATGTTTCAAACGACACCAGATTAAATTACTGTGTGCGTACGTGCCCTTTTTGGCAAGAATACTTCGAGTATTAAATTACACTAAGTAAGTAGGACACTCCAAAATCACTGTTATATCTATTTTCATCAATTTAGTCTTAAAACGACAACTCGTTTCAGACATATTGTGGTTTAAAATAAGTGTATTGAATTAGTGCGCTTGCTTGCCACGTGCGAATTTTCAAAAAGTCTGCACTTGAGTTCTAAAGCTTTTAAAACGCTTTTTCTATTGGGTTTTATATCCCCATAAAACTTTAAATCGATAAAGCAGATAATAATGTTGATGCAACCTCATTTTCTAGTAACTACATGTTGAATCAGAAGGAAAAGTTATCAAAAATAGGTCGCGACCGTTGCTTGCAAAATGCCGCTTCTCTCTGAAATGGCTTCCTTTGCGGGAAGCCATGAAATTGAAGTCCTAACAAAAACATAGTTTAGCAGTTCTTTTGGGCCCATAGCTCACTTATTTATCATGAAATCGCTTCACTAGAACATTTTTAATAATGTCTATGGGAAACTTTGTTATTTTCTGGAACTAAAAGTATATGGTTTTGAGGTGTTTATTTTATAAGATAGCACGCGCGACAAAATGGCACTAATGTGGTTTCTCATGTCTGACAAACAACCAAAGATGAAAGTCCTTATTTCACCCTTTTATAGCTATGTTGAATACCTGAATATTAGGTTATCTTTTTCATTTGAGCATACAGATAACATTTCTACACAATTAGTCCTAATGAAAGCTTATTTCAAACTAAAAAAAAGCGATTGTTTTTCAGAGCCAGACTTCAAAAGAGAACGCGTGTCTGACATTTTATAGCAGCCTACATTGGCACGCAAAATAATTTTGGCTAAAAACCGTTTCTTTCCAAACAGAAACATGAGAAAATTGAGCTAAAAGACTTACCTGATGTATGTTTAAAATGTTTTTCTCTTTATGGTGTTTTTCATTGCTTTGAGTAGAGAAGTGAATAACTTTTGGTTTTGTCACCGCAATTTGCCTTTGAAAATGTCGGCTGTCATTGTCTGTGTTAAAAACACCTCAGAAAATTCCTATTTTCTCACCTTCCCATCCTTGGTTTATATTGAAAATAAATAAATTCTAGTACCATATGTCCTTTTAAATATATTTGAGGTAATTAAAAACTCCAAAGATGAACAAGCACTGTGTTTTGGCTTGCACATTTTGTTGAATTTGAACACTTAGTTACTGTTCTAAATTTCATGTTGTAAATATCTTGCCCAAAAAAAGCAAATGAGTATTTTTTATAATTTTTGATCGTTTTCTAATTCATATCCCAAAAGATGAAAATTGGTTATAATATAGATATGTACTAATTTAGTAAATGATTTTTTTTTTGGTTTTTATATAAATTAAGGAGATATTGCCCCTTTAGGTGATGAGTGACATGAAAAAAAAAGTGTCACTGCTTTACAAATAAAAATTCTCATTGAAAAAACTAATGATATATGTAGGTATGCAAAGTCATTAGACAGATTTAGATCGAGGACGTCGACGTGAAGAGGACGCGGGATGGCGTCATATGCCGCGAAAATGTGGCGTTGTCATCGATGGCGACGTCGTCTTAGCACTTTTCAGGACGTCAAAATCAATTTTTCACGTCGTGTTTAGGACGTCAGTTTTTTCTTGATTTTTTAAAGACGAAAAAGGTATGTACATGATAAAACTTGCATCAGTGATGTTGGTAATCTATTATTTTTCTCTATTTTCGAAATAATATGAACGTATGATGTTTAATATGCGCATAATTAACATAGTAAGACGCACCAAATTTGTTTCCGGCTTTACGGAATATGGCTGATCATGTCTCAAAACAAACACAACAAGAAACAACATATTGTGTAGTTTGATGCCGATAAGAACGACATTACTTATCTAACTTTTAAACTTGCATTTTATTATTTGATATATCGTTTTATGGGCAATCGTTTTATAGTTGATATTCAATCGATTTTATTTACTTTTTATTTTGTAATTTGTATTGCTGTATTTATAAAGTACAATATTGAAAGTATATACTGTAGTAATAAAATAGTGCAATGTTTTTTTGTTATCTTTTTAGGGGCAGCGATGTCTGTTTTACAACTGGAAGAGAACAAGAAATCTCTGAAGAAAAGGTAAACAAATCAAACTAACTTCAACAATGGTAGAGTATTAAACACTTGAATGAATGATGACTTCACTTGGTGTGTAGAACTAGTATGGTGTGTTGGGTTTATAATCCAAGTGAGTACATTCGCAATTTAAGACCTGACCAGGAACAATTGCAGAAAATGCAACACTAGGTTCTCTGGTATTAAAAAATCGAATCCATAGCCTTGTGATTCCAGAAAAATTGATATTGTTTGTTTACATTTATATTCACTGTTTCTAGCATGGTATGGTCAAAGGCAAAAGATCTAATCCTACTGAAAGAAATTGCAGCAGAAGGTGTTATGTCAAATAAACCCCGGTCCAGAGAGCGTGGTATGCAGTGGCAAAGAATTGCCGATAACATCACTGCACTAGGGCAAGGAGTCACATCACGGGCAGTCAGAGATCACTACAATGTGATGGCAAAAAAGTATAGGGCAAGAATGGCACAAGAAGAAAGATCAACGGGTGAAGGTGGTGCTGAACTGACAGAGGCTGAAAGTTTGTTGGAGGAATTGATCCATATTGAAAGGGAGATGGAAAGACAGGTTGAAAATGAAAATGAAGAAAACCAACAAAGGACAACCTCGTTCCCAGGGCTTTTCCCTTTTTGTCATTGGGAAGGCGGGAAAAGGCCCTGGCACCGGCCGGTCACATGACTTTCAACACCCAGATATAGTGGGTGTAATAAATTATAATAATAATAATTAGAAAATCCAACATGGCCGCCAACCTAAGAGTGTCCACAAAATTTAAGTGCATAGAGCGGCTTAAAAATGCGTTTAGTCTTTGAAATTTTTCCTTCTTTTTGCTACCGACGTACTCGAAATCAGATTCTTCAGCTTTTATTACGTGGGAACTATGTAGTTGCTGTTCTTCCAACTGGGTTTGGTAAATATCGTTCGTTCGCTAAACAAAATTAACAGCCAATTGAGCAAAAATATAGCATTACGACAGTCGACAGATGTTCTCCAGCTGGACAGGCTTGCCTAAGAGGACACGGAAAGTGTTTTGAACTGGGGATGTTAAACTTGGTTTTACCCTTCCAAAGACTCTGCTGTGCGATGATTGGAGCGAGTTTATGAGGAATATTTTATACAGTGATTCAAAGAAATGTTTTTGCATATACTGTATATGTTTATATTGATCTATTGTTGAATGTCACTTATATTATAAAGTGCCAATGGTTGGAATATTTATTCATTGATATTTTAAACACAGATGAAGTGTTATATGCTCTTTCCTTGTTTACGTTTTCCTTGCAGCCAAATGTTGTTGAAGCTGGCAAGCTGCAAAACTGACATATGAGTGATATGACCCAAATATTGGATATGCATCTTAGTTTGCTTCCAGTAAAATGTAAACAAGACCTTAAGAATTCTATATGAGATAAGAAATATTACGTTTAAAATCATGACTGGCAAATTAGCATGTGCAAATTGATGCTTCCTAATAATAGTATGTACTCCAGTAAAGCTTGCTTGCTTCAATTCTTGCTGTTACCATCTGCACATTATCAGGGTGGAGAGTTGATTTGAATTTTTTGTCCCAGGGGATAAAGGTAGGGAATAGATTTTCCATAACAAAAGGGGCAAGGTGCCCAACCAGTTAGAAGATGGCATGTACTTTAAGTGACCATTCATTATACCCTAGGGTGGGGTGGGAGATTCTTATGTCAAAATGTCATGGGACCCCTTTTTAATCTCTTAATTTAATAATGGAGACCCCTCCTAAATATTTAAGACTATATAACATGATGCAATTCTAATCTTCATTCATGTGAATGCCTGACTATGAAGAAAATACATTTTGCAACACAGGGATGGATCCAGCATGATCTGGTAGGGGGGTGGGGTGCTCTGCCAACTCTGGTGCCGAGTTGTGTTGGTCATGTGTGCCGCCCGCCCATCAACTTGCTTCACTACTGCAAAGTCTTGCTTTACTACTGTATTTGAATTGTAATTGTTGTTCACAGCTCGCTTATCATCATGTTATTACTCAAATTACTGTATCTCATTTTGCCTGTAATAATTTTTGCTTTATCATGAAAAATAGAACCCCCTGCACCCCCTCTGGCCAGGGCTAGGGGAGTTCACAGCCCCCCCCAGTAAATCCATCCCTGTTGCAACATACACTACAAGAGCTAGAATGATTGCTTCCTTTGGATGATTTGTCTTAGAATTATATTACCTATATTACAACAATTCTTCCTATTCTGAAACCAGTTGCTATTCTGTTTTTTACAACACTCACCCCCCCCCCCCAGAAAAAAAAACCTCAACAAATCAAGGACCCCTTCCAAGGCAATTTTGCCAGCAAAATAGATTTAATTTGATGGTAACTGTTCTGAAAATATATTAACTCATTGAGTGGCAGCATTCTGCCTAGACTTGCCACAAGTCGACCTCGAACGAAACGCAAGCAGCGAGTGTGAGCCGACGTTTCGTTCGAGGTCGACTTGTGGCAAGTCTACATTCTGCCCTTGAGTAAAATTGTCTGGCACCAGATGGAGTAATATACTAAAGTAGGGCACATTGCCACTATAAAGGGTTAAACAAATTTAAAAAAATTTTGCAATGGTCTATATTCAAAAAGCTCTATTTGTAAATTTTAATTGACTTTTATATACCTACTTATACTTATAGCTACCTTGCCCCAGTCACTTCAAGTGAATTCTACGGGAGGAGGGGGACATTGAAAATCCCTGGGTTTACTTGGTAAAAGCAAGAATTGAACCATGCATTACATGTATATGGAGAGCAGTTTTAAATATATTTTATCATGCAAATACCTTGATAATTGTTCTTAAACGTCTTTGGCTTAGAATGGGTACACCCTCCAAAGGTGTTTATTTACAGGGTCCAAAGGTGTAAATATACACTGTCCAAGGTGTTAATATAAACAACAAAAACAATGTATATAATTAAATTTTATTAAATAAAATGTGGAATATTTTACAAATTGCATTACCATCCCAAAGTGTACATAATTTATCAATATAATTAGGACTTAGAAGCTGTTCACATGAGTTTGACTCTGACCCAGCACCCTTGGCTAGCTCCCCTTGCCCAATCACAAGTAGAAAACCTCCAACCCCCTCTGACAAATCAGTCCAGATCTGCCCAAGAGGCAGGATTTTCTGGAATATTATTAGCAGTGAAATTGTTGCATATTTTCAAGCATGCATTGTAACCTGATTTTAAAGCCTGTTTGAACATCAGACATTGTGGCAATGGCAAGATGGTCCAGCCATATGAATACAATCTTAAAATATCATAAAAACAATGCAATTTAAGGCCAGACAGCCCAACTCCTGCGAACAGCCCTTTATTACACATTCGAAGCATCTCTTGAGGCATCAAAGTACAAGCATGCACATGGAATTACATACGAGTATGTGACATAAACCCACCATTGCACAACTTTGTCTGCAACAATGCAAATACAATCAAGCTGGAAACAGATTTTATCAGTATTTTGACATATATACATTATGGCTCATGTCTAAAGACACCTGCACTTTCATATTGAAATTGTTCTAATATCATCAAAACAAAACACATCAGAAAACTGTAACATCAGCCAAAGGAGCAAATCACTTTTTTAACACAATTTATGGCAAAATGAAGCAACATGTAATAGTATCTGAAACAAAACCAAATCACATATTATTCAAAAGTTGTAAACACTGTTGCATATAACAAAATATCGTCACATTTCTAATGGTAACTAACTATAAGTTAGGCCAATTTAAACTCGACTATGAAGAATATCAAAAACTAAAGGTCATGTTTCAGTTTATAAACCTAGACTTTAGTTTTATAAATATAAACATTAACGCTATACGAAGCCAATGAAGGCACATTTTGCCCTAAATACTCGGACAGAGCCTCAAAGATGTGTTCTAGTACACAATTAATCTTCTCTCACAGTTTAAAACAAACAATAATACTAACCTTCGACAAATTGTGTATAAATCTTATCGAATTTAACCATTTTGCCACAGATTTTGCCAAAAATATTTCTTAGACGGCCAAAGTATTAATGGACACTCCTTGCGTGAAAATGTTAATTTATCCCAAAGTGTGAATAAATTGATCCAATATTGCATATTTGCATAATAATGCACTTGTCATTGACCAATCAGAATACATAGAGGACCGGGCCGAGGGCCTTTTCCCGCCTTCCCAATGACAAAAAGGGAAAAGCCCTGGGAACGAGGTTGTAATTGATTACTGTCAATTATTGTTTCAAATCTACAATTTGTTTTACCCATTTGCCATGAGATTGTAAGGACTGTAACAATGAACAAAATGTTGTGTATATTATTTTATTAATTTATCTACAATCAGAGGAAAAATTAAGCAAGTACTGTTGACGAGTACTGTCAGTTAGTTATTAAGCTATTAGAGTTAATTTATATAAGCAGATTAATATTTTGTCCGATAGCCACCAGACTTAATTATTAGGTCAAGGCGTTTTTGCAAACTTACAATAAATTTATTTAACGAATTAACGTGAAACAATTACACTTAGCTACTCTCAGTTAATTTACAGGTAATGCCACGAATTTCTAACTATTATATATCTAAAATATCTACATAAATCAACTAAAAACTATTTACACAGTTATGTATCGAAAACATCCAGAATATGCTTAATGTCAAACTTATTTATACTATTTTTAAATGCCTTGGAGTTCTCTGCCGATCTAACTAGGTCACGGAGAGCGTTCCATAATTTGGCGGCTTGATACTGCCAAGACTTCAGTCCATATGTGGTCGAATTTACTTTGGGCAGTTTTAAAATATCTTTACCTCTAAGCGAGTATGTACTTTGTCTGAGATTTAGAAAGTCTTTCAGGCTTTCCGGTGAGTTAGAGTCGTTTATTAATTTATATACATTCGATATTATTTTCTTAACTCTTTGTTGTCTCGATGGTATAGTTCCTATTTTATTAAGCAGTTCTTCATATGGAGTAGATTTGTCATTGAAGACAAAACGAATTGCACGTTCATTGACTTTCTCCAACTTATCGGAAGATGACTTATTGCAGAAATGCCACCTTTCAGAACAATAATTAAAATGTGGAACGATGAAGGAAGTGTAAATACTTAATCTCGTTTCAAATGGAAGCAAGTTCCTCATACATTTTAGTATGCCAACTTGTTGAGAAACTTTGCGAAAAACTTTGCGACAAACTTTGTTTACATGCATGCCAAATTTCAGTTTTTCGTCAACCGTTACCCCAAGTAACTCTAAAACATCACTGTTCTTGATGACTGTGTTTTCGCAGGAAAATTCAGGTTTAATCTTGCATTTTCCCATTACAATGGCTTGATACCTTGTGTGATTTCTTTTCATTCCATTTTCTACGTACCATTTGTCAACGTTGGCCAAGTCAGAATTTATAGTTTCTTGAACTTTGACTGGATCTTGATCTGTGTGAAAGATTTGCGTATCGTCCGTGTATGCCGACAGTTTACTTTGATTTACAACATACACTAGATCGTTCATAAACATATTAAAGAGTAGCGGCCCCAATATGGATCCCTGAAGGACGCCAGCAGCGATATTTTGCCAGGTTGAGTAACTTTTCCTATACCTGACTCTTTGCTTTCTATTGGAAAGATAATCCTCAATAAGCGATTGTTTTATCAATGACATCATAAGGAATACTATTTAGGGCACATACAACTCTTTCCTGATGAAATTGTGAGAAATTCTCAGCTTCTATGCGCTTGTTTATAGCCTCTTCATGCAAATTAGACTTTACCAAATGAAATATATTTTCAATTGGATTTAAATCCGGTGACCAAGCAGGAATTTTTAGCAACTCGCTTTCAACACTACACAGTGCATTCATTGCGGCTTTACTGCTTTGCGAAGGATCATTGTCCATATCAAATAGACGTTTCCTGCCATGTTTAGGGCCGGTCTTAGCATAGCAAATGTTGAAATTGTTTTTGATAAAGTTGGCAAAAAATTCCCGTTCACTTTCTGGTATGATTTTGCAAGAATAACACCTTTTCCATGAGCAATACCAACCATGACATGGACTCTACGACCACCTGGCAAGCCTTTGCTTCCTTTGGCAGTTAAAATTAGCCCTTCTCCCTTTTTTCACCAAACTCTAGCCATCCCAGTGGTTGTCACTTACTTGGGTTGAACTTGTGGGTTGAACTTGTGTATAAACTAATAAACGATACACCATCCACATAGAATGACACTTCATTCGTCCAAAAGCTTGCATTTCGTTTCATGAACTTCTTCACTTTTCTACAAAATCGTCGCCTCAGTACCCTCTGTCTGTCTGACAGAATACCTTTCTTCCGTCTTTGGAGGAAACCATAGCCATTCTCATTTAGAATATGTGAACTGTCCGTCAACTAACAGCGTCGAAACTGAGACCAGTTTCCATTACAAGGGACGCAGGACTTTTAGCGTTCTTATCAAAGATCATACATTTCTTGAGTTAAGCTTTCGTGGCCTTTCCTCTTTCTTGCATACTTTTGTATTTTGCTCGTTTATTTGCACACTGCATATTTTGTGACTTGACGATTTTGAAATTTTGCACTCTTGCTATATGAAGCATTGTGTTTTACCCTTAATAAGTGGGCATAAGCTTTTTGAACTGGTGTGATTTTTTTTGCCTGGCATCCTTGTGTGGGCAACTGTGTTCTCAATCACTTACATCATGAATCAGTTTATAATGTGGTTGTCGAGTACATGTTAATTAGATGACATCAATGCACAATTTGATAAATGATTGCACTTAGACTAAATGCAGATGAAATAGTAAATTGTTCTTGTTTACATTACTTGCACAAATAATTCTCAATTATCTTAACACATTGGCTTAATTTCAATCTAAAATCGTATAAATTGCCTTATTTTAAGAATAACTGGAAAATATATTTAAAAACAGATATTTCATAGCAGTATGATCTTATTATTTATACAAAAGCATTTGAACTTTGATTGCACAATTCGTACCAGAGTAAGACCATGCATGATTGTCTTATATATAAGATAGCAAATATACTTGAGCAGCTTAGCAGAGTCACCTTAACTGAAGACGTAAATAATATGCACCCACAAATATGCCAATCATATTTGTTTTTTATACAGAATAAATTAGGGCAAGTATCTTGTACAAGGTAAAATGTGTTTTGCACGGAAAATAGCATAAAGCAATTTTCAGACAATCTTCGCCAAAAGTTCATAGAACAACCAAACAAATTCGCAACTTTTTAATATACTTCGGTTTTAAAATCATATTGCACCTCCCCCCGCTCCCCCCATTTAATGTTGGTTTCCCGCAATTCGAGTACACATGCAACTTTGTCTGTACAATATGTCAGACCATAAAAGTAGACAAAACGGCAACATTGAATGGGGGGGGGGGGCAGGCCTTAAAAATGCACAAAAATGCATCATCATCCTACGGTTTATAGCCAAGATTGTAGTCCAGTCCTCATAGTCGGATTTGAAATATTACATGAAAGCAAAATTTTCATCAAACCAACAATGTTACGCATATCAGTGCGATTATATGGAAGTGCCATGAAAGGATAAAAATATTAATATATTATATAAATTAAAGGGTGTGTTGTTTTATCTGATTCTGCTTTGTAAACTTTGCCTTGGGTGTGTTTTTGAGGTTATCGGTTCCTATGAGGCCAATATGTTTATTTACAAGTATACTCGTTATAATCTGCCTGAAAGCCACATGTGAAAATTTCAGCCAGGTTGTTTGTGGGATTTATTTGTGAACTTCTCCGTCAAGAACCTAAAACATATTAACTTTATAGCACCTAAGATCTATTTCAGAAGCATCTTGCCCAAGCGTAGTTTACAAACCAGATAATTTACCATGTGGATGAAATTAAACCTGTTTGCAGAAGACAGAATATTTATTATAATTATAAAAATAGAACAGTAGAAATTTTGTAAATAACTAGTATTCAACACAAGCAAAAGACTGAATATGTATTATAATAACAAAAAAATAAAGAGTATTCACAACACAAGCATTTAAACTATAAGTACAACCATAGCTGTCCAAAAATGCATCTTGAAATTTTTACCCTCGCACATGGGCGCTCAGGCATGCATCAGTCTACTCAGTTTTATATTATTATGTCATAATAATAAACTGAGACTCAAGATAAACTGAGAAAAATTTCAACGTGCATTTTTGGGCTGCTATGGTACAACAACTCCTTGATAATACATCCATGCAGAAACCCTCGCCTTACTGACAAAACCATTAATGGTATTCTCATACATACATACCTTTGGCTAGCTCCCCTTGCCCAGTCACAAGTAGAAACCCTCCAACCCCCTCTGACAAATCAGTCCAGATCTGCCCAAGAGGCAGGATTTTCTGGAATATTATTAGCAGTGAAATTGTTGCATATTTTCAAGCATGCATTGTAACCTGATTTTAAAGCCTGTTTGAACATCAGACATTGTGGCAATGACAAGATGGTCCAGCCATATGAATACAATCTTAGAATATCATAAAACAATGCAATTTAAGGCCAGACATCCCAACTCCTGCGAACAGCCCTTTATTACCAAGCCAGTGCTCTTTTGTTTCTGCTGCAAGAGAGACAGAAGAAGTCGTGAAGGTGGTAAGCTGCGAGATGGAAGTGGCGGTGTTGTTGTTGTTATTAGGACAGTTGCTAAGCACAAAGTCAGAGATATTCGGCTGCAGCATGGAACAGTCCAGGGGGTTTCCTTGTAAATCTATGCGCTTGGCATTTGGAAACTCCATCCAGAACCCTCGAAATGTTAAAACGAGTGATGTTGTTATTGCTGAAGTCGGCCGATTTTACCCAAGGCTTTACACTACTGCTGTATGGTATACTTGTTAGCTGTCTTCCTGCACAGTTGAGCAGACCAAAGGCAAAGTCGACATTCTCCCTCGCATCCTCATACAACATGACGCTACCAGCACAAGTAATACACAACAAAAGAAAGATAAAACATGCATTTTACGTGTTATGGTGTACTATAAATTCCTCGTAAATTTTATAAATGTATTTTCCCGCACAAACTCTTTAATGTTTTACTGAATGTAACTATAATAGCATAAAATCAGTGTAGTAAATTTGCTTTAGCTAGACATAGGGTTTTTTAGATTATAATACGCTGTACGTAGATGAATTGTTTATTGTATATAAATAAATTGTTTCATCTATTTTATTAATTTCCTGTTTTGTTGCAATGGAAGTGATACAGCAAATTTATATATAATATATAAATTCAAGTTAATGAGACAACACGTTTGTCACCTTCAAACCTGGTTATAATCTCATAGTAACAGGATAAGCTTGTCAACAGCCACAAAAAGGCGATATCCAATAGTCCAAAGTTAAAATGTTTCTCTCGGCATGTGTAAACCGAATGAAAGATCAACTGACCAATCATATGTCAACAACGAACACGCAGAACAAAGGTCAATGTGATAAGGGAGTTCACTTTGACAAATATCCCAACAAAGAGCAATGTCTTGTTACCGAGAAAGAAAATTTGAAAATTTGACTTGGTGCGGGGCTGCAAAGAATTACGGACATCGAATGAACTGAGACAATGTGACAGAAAAGAGTTTATGAACGCTGGAATTGACATATCATGGTTATATTAAAGAAAATTTGGTCAGTAACTCAGTATGATAATTCAGTGAGACGCAGTTTATTCAAATAGAACTCTACTGGACAAGCGCTTTTACTCTTCTGGTGGACAAAGGAATACGTTGGCCAAAGTCCTGACGAAGTTATTACCATTAAACGAAACTGCCGCTGGGGGAATAACAACAAGATCAATAGGCTAAAGCCCGCTAAACACAAAATCATCAAGCGTTCAATTGATATCATTCCATGTCTCAATGCACATGCTTCCTAAAGTGAAGCGGTATTCGGCGCGTAAGTATGCAGTGCATTGACACGTTTGTTTCGTATTCCGGATCTCAAACCAACCAAAATGTATTAAAATTCGTCTATTTTATAACAACATTCTGGTGTATTTATATTTGTCGATCAAAAATTCCAATGACAATTTTATTACTACCTTGAGGTTAGCTGCAGTTTAAGGCTTCAGATTATGCCTCAGATTTGGCATTGGATTGGGTTTCAATCAGGCCTTACATTAAACTGTATTCAATTGCTCAAAAGTAGAATTATAAAACTTCTTTTTCAGCTATTTCACAAAATTAATTTGACCTGCATACATTTTCAATACTTTACTGTTCAAAACTTAAGAAAGCAAGCTCATTTGTGAACGAAATTTGAGACTTAAAACTCTGCACATGATATACGTTTAGGTACATTTGCGATAAATCGGCAAGATGGATATCAGGAAAGATTGGTACGATACCATGTATGTGCGCCTACGCTTATGAAAATTGAAAATCCTTTGATGTACTATTATTTACTGCATATAATCTATTTTGACTACCAAATACATATTCTTACAATTTCTTTCTGCTAATATCATGCATGCATCATTGGATGTTCGATCGCAAAATTTTGGTCTTGCTATTTTGAATTAAAGTAATGAGTAAGCTATTTTTCTGAGAGTAATGTCACATAATTCGAGAGAGTTCCACCGATCATAATTGAAATAAAACAAGTGTGGTTAACAAATAAATGTTGTGCAAAACATATTCATGAACACATTAACTTTAAAAAAAAAAAAATAAAATAAAAAAAAGTGCCTCGATAGTGAGCTTTGTTTGCCTTGTTACCAACCCTCCAATTAAAAAATTGTAAGATAGAAGCTTTGTGGGGAAGCTGCTGGTTGTCCTGGCCCCTTCCAGGTTTCCTGTATATTCCAGGTTTTTTCTGGCCTCCCTGACTATCCAGCTATAGTATGAGTGATGGTAACGCCCAAATATATGTCTAACTATCATCTGGCAGCAGCTGTCTTGTATACAAATACAGCTGTGGTGGGAGTTCGTCTATGGGGAATACACATGCTGTGTATTTGTGGGGTTGAAGTGTTCCCAATGGTCAACTTCAGGCCCATAGACTCAGGTTATTTATGTAAATATAATCAGTCGAATCATAGGTACTGTCCAGGGGATTATCACCCCTTGGTTCAGGTCTATATCAGAGGGGGTCGCTACCCTTCAGGCAGAGCTCCTATGGAGCATTCAGTCTCTCCTAGCAGGTCTTATATATATGCCTGCAGGATGAAAACATAAGGCTTAATGAGTCTTTGGGTTAATGAGTCTTTGGGTTGACCAGAGTTTGAGAGTATAATGTATATAATTGGTTCACTTCACCCTGAACCCATTCTCCCACAATGATTTGGTGTGTGTTTTACTTATTTTCGGGCTGTTCTTTCACCTAACGTGCTTGAATTATTAATAAATGAACTTCGGGAAAATGGAGTTGATATTGATTTGGGAAAACTATCTCATCACGTCAATGATTTGCTTCGGCGTCACAAAGCGGTGTACAATCAAATGGTAGTGAATGTTAATCCTGATGAAATGCATGTTGTTTTTAACATGATCGACATGACTAATTTTGGCCGTGCTATGGCTTATTTGACACTAGTTTATTTGATGCACAATTCCAAAGATACTACATGCAGGGCTGTTCGTTTGGTTACAGCCCCTTTGAAAAGCTTTGATCTTAGTGCGTTTCGAATCCAAGAGACTTTTTCCGTAGAATGATCAGACAGGTGTTTAAGATATAAACCGACGGACATGTCAAATCATAATGCAGTATGTGTTCTGCACGTGAACACGATGGACGTGAGATTTAAAACACCTGCAAATTTTTATATATCTGGGCACAGTCAAAGCGGGAAGTCTTTATTTGGTTCGTTCCATGTTACGGCATGCAAGAGGAACTATTTAATCCCATGCCGACTAAAATAATATACTGTTATGGCATATATCAGAAGGAATTAGAAGAAATGTTGTAGACAGTGTCCAATTTAACTCTCGTGGAAGGATTTCCCGATAATTTATGCGAGATGACCCGCGGACATGATAACTCGTTAGTCGTGCTCAATGACTTAATGTCTCAATGACCCACGTGTCTCGGATTTGTTTACACGCGATTCCCATCACTTGGCATGGTCCCGTGCTGTACCTTACCCATAATTTGTTCCCACCGAGCGAACGTTCTCGAACGATTAGTTTGAATAGTCACGCTCTCATCGTGTTTAGGAATCCATGTGACTCGCTTGGTGTTTCCACACTTGCTAGACAGATGTTTCCTAAACATACCAGATACCTTTTGGATGCATTTCATGATGCGACAAAAGGGCCTTACGGATATTTAGTCGTCGATTGTCATCAGTTGACGCCGGAAAATATGCGTTTGAGGACCAACATTTTACCCGAACAGAAACAGACTGTTTATGTGAAACGTGCTTAAAAGCTGAACGTGTATTGAAAACAGATCATTTTCAAGATGTCGAAGTGCATGAAAGGAAGTCTGCCGTATCTTCAGATCATGGGGAAATGTGGACCTAAACTACGTAAATTCATGATCAACAACGTTCCCCCGGAGGTCATCACAGCTATCTGTGAGTGTTCCTTAAACTTGCTTAACTCATTAAGTTGCAGACTGTTGCAACATTGGCACTCCCCAAGTTGCAAGGAAAATGGCGAATTTTAGTTACTGTCAACTTCTGTCAACTGCTTTTACAAAAATACCCATATCTCAAGATCAATGTTATAAAAAACCTTGAAATTTGGCAGTGGGTTAAAATGATAAATGATTAATCAATTCTATTTTAAATGAGCTCCCACACTTAAATATATCATTAGATTTTTGGGTGAGAATTCTTGGTTTGTGTAAATTTAAGTCTCTGACATTTTGTTTCTTCATGACACCCAACATCTAAAGGGCAATAATTCAATAACCCAACATAAATGGAGAAATATTTTTTGATTCCTGGATTGGTACACATTTATTTTCAAATTAGTTTTCATCTTGTAGGGTATAAATTACAAAATAATGAAACGCTATAAAAATTTGCTTGGGCATAGCTCAGGCACACTCAGGACATCTAGTTTACAATGGAGAACTTGAACTTCAGAACTTGTTGTTCAAGTTCAAAAACTCTGTAACCCAAAAACACAGTGTTTGTACCTCTTTGAAGTTTTTAAATAGCTCAAATATGTTTGGAAAAACACGAAGTACAAAAATTACTAATTAAAATATAAACAAAGGATGAAAAAGGTGAGAAAATTTTAAAATATTTGAGGTGTTTTCAATTCTGACTGTGACAGCCGGCATTTTCAAACGCAGCATGCGGTGACAAAACAAAAGGCTTTTTATTTCGCTATTAAGAGCACCGAAAGTCGTCAAAAAGAGATAAACACTTTTGAATATTCATCAGGTAAGAATTTTAACTCAAATTCCTTTTGTTTCTGTTGAGAAAACAACGGATTTGTGGCTAAAACGTTGTGCGCGCGAATGTAGGTTGCTGTAAAATGTCAGACAGGCGGTTTCTTTTGAAATCTGACTCTAGTTTGAAATCTGACTCTAGCTTGAAATAAGTCCTTTTCAAGGACCAATTGTATAAAAATATAATATGTATGCTCAAATAAAATGAATAATCTAATATTTAGGCATTTTAGATTGCTATAAAAGAGTGAAATAAAGTATTTCATCTTTGGTTGTTTGTCAGACGAGAGTAAACACATTGGTGACACTTTGTTGCGCATGCAGTTTTCAAAAGATAAACTGCTAAAAATATGGCCTTTATTTCACCAAATAGCAAAGTATCTTGCAGATATTATTAAAAGAGCTCAAGCGAAGTAATTCCATGATAAATAAGTGAACAATGAGACCAAAAAAGCGACTAAATTACAATTTTGGAAAGTACATAAATTTAATGGCTTCCTGCAAAAGAAGCCATTTCAGAGGAGAACGGCATTTTGTAAACTACTCTCCTGACCTATTTTAAACTTTTCCTTCAGGTAATCGATGAGTACTAGTACGAAAATGAGCGTACATTAGTTTTATGATGTGCTTTATTGATTTAAAAATTTTATGGGGATATATGAAGCAATAAAGTGTATTTTAGAAGCTTTTCAAATCCCTGTCATGAAGGTTCAGAATTCGCGCCCGCCAAGTAACGGCATAATTCAATACACTGATTTTAAACCACATTATCTCCGAAATGAGAGCTCGTTTAGAGACAAAGTTTATAGAAACAGATATAGTATTCATTGTAGAGTATTCTACTTAGTTTTAATGCGGTTTTACTCGAAATTTTTCTTGCCAAAAATGTATATACGCACATGACAAGTTGAACCTACTGTCTTCTGAAAGTACTTCAGCTAAAATAACAACTTGAGCAAGACGACCAACAGTAGGGTCACGAAAACAGTCCAAATCATGCCATAAAATGCACGAAAAGTTCTTCTAAAAACTTAGTTTTAAACTAGATTGAACTTGCTTTAATGCTATATCGTATTTCATGAAAACATGCCAGGTATTTTCATTCAAAAACACGCTCAAAAAAATCGTAACCACTCACTTGGATTTAGTGTTCATGTTTCTTGCGATTTCCCACTTCACTTTTCTGTTAGATTGAAAGAAATTGCTGTTTTTCTGGCTGAAAATCGCGCGACTTGATTTGGACAAGAACTTGACTTGAAACATATGCACACTCCCTTATGTTTTACAATATATTTTATATATAAAACACTTTAAAAACCTCTTCTTTTTCATCCTTAAAACTTGCTGCAAAGTCCTATCTTGTGACACTTTGCGGTTGTCACACGTTTTGTAAAAAAATAGAGTTTTAAAATCGAAAATCTTTGTAAACTTTTGATCAATTTTCTCGCATGATGTATCGTTTGAAAGCCCGAATTTTGCACTTTATACTCGTGACCGTTGCTAGGCAACCCGATAAATACGTGCTAGACAATCGTGCCCGGAAGTTGACGTGTCATCCAGGGCGCAATGAGACTTACCCTGTTCCCAATTCCAGGGCGCATGGGGGCACAATGAGACTTAATGAGTTAAAGGTGTCATCCCATTATCACCCCAAAAGCGACGTTTAGTGCATTACAAAACACATCTCTGTGATTTGGCCAGTAAAAAAGTATCGAGAAAATGGAAAAAAACGCCATAATCAAAAAGCTGGAAATTTATTGTTAGCTCTCTTACCACCCATGTTGAGTGTACTCGGAAGTTTATTAGTATGAAGCATGCAAAACGAATGGTATTGGTCCCGGAGGACGTTTTTAATCGTTATGAGCAGAAACAAAAGATTGAAACCTCCCCCATTACATCTAATATGATGCATCAGGATATGGCGATGTCAGAGATTCTCCAGAGTACAGACATGTCCGATGTCGAAAAACAGAAAATGTACAATGCGAACATGTAAAGTTATTTGAGTTTGAAGCGACAGAAGGACGATCAAATACCAACTGTTCGGATTGCACAGGATGCGTCCAAAGAGAAAACATCCTTATCTGACGCGGACATGATCGGTCATTTACCTGTAACTCTGTGCTAGAAAGCAGCAACTCTTTTGAAACGTCTGAAAGCAAGACCCGACGTTTTTTTCCTGGGACGAATCCGGGCAAGTGAAAGTGGATGGCAAAGAGATTCCCGATTCAAATATATCAGATTTGGTCAGTGACGCCATGCGGGCATGCAAGAATTTTAATCCTAAGGGAGCACAAGAATTTTTTCGTGGATTGTCAAAGATTAATGTGCCAAAAGATATTGCAAGGAATACAGAGATGGAAGGAAGTTCAAATGGATGAACCAATTGTTTTAAAAACACCCCCGGGGCAACCACTGTCAGCATCACCACATGCAAGTCCCGTGGAATATTGCCGTAACTTTATAAGAAAACAGACGGCGAAATCCAAAAAATGGGTTAATTATTAAAATGTTGTAACTGTTTGCATGTATTAATAAAAATGTTTTAAAACCAATTTTGTATTGGCATCAGTTCTTTGGGGCAGCGTTTTAATGCACATTTCCCATGTGGGACGTGAGTTTGTATGCATGCTCAGAATAAAAAAACACACAGTACAGTTTTTTACAACAATTTTATTGAAAAATTTTTTACTGAACTGGTTAAGGTTAACATTGGAATGTTTTAACAATATCTTAAAATGTCTCTTAACAAACTGGGATACCTTTGTATCATTTAAGACTGTGTCGTTGTTAAATAAATGTACGATATTACTCATGCTCTGGCCTCTTGCTCTATGACTAAGGTAAAATATGCAATACTGGCCATTTGACCAAGCACTTTGCAATTTACGTCTATTAAAATCCCATACACGCCGCAAAACTTCTCGCTTGTTACGAGATCTTGTTCCAAGACATCGGTTATCTGGGCAGTATTCATCCAGAGTAATCGTAGACAACGTTTCTTTCGGAGTCGATGTGAATGGTATTCTCAAACTCTCCGTAGCATACGAGACTCGCTGCATTTGCAGACGCCACGGAGAACTGGATATCAATGGCAAAATTTCCTTTCTGCACCACATTAAAATGAGGAGAAGCTCCACACATATCCGGTGTCAGGTCAAAGGCGTACACGGCGTAGCCTTTGGGAATTCTTCTCGAGATATATTGTTTCCTGTGTTGTAGTACATTTTCCCCCGTGCCAGAAAACAGGGTGCTGAATGCTTCGATATATTTAGGTGCTGCACCATAGGAAAGCTGCAAAGGTTTAAATGGCGTTTCTTCTCCGTTGACGGTTATTTCAATGGTAGACACGTTGAAATGTTGAAAATTGTACGGATTCTTTTTCAAAGCACCATTTAAACGCTTCGCTTTCGTTAAATGCTTCGCTTCCATTCTGAAGACAAATGTTTTCGGCACCACTCCATTGAAAAGGTTATCTTTCCTTAGGGAGGGATTTCCTGCGGGAACGATGAAGCTCTTGCATTCGATGTGACAAATAGGATAGATAGCAGGTCCTTTTTTCAATGCAATTTCAATGGGCCACGGAAATGCTCGGGTTGACTTTCACTTTACGTATCTTGAGATAAGCGTCGGTGAGTTTCACCTGGTAGTCGACACCGTCTTCGGAGGCCATCAAACAGAACTCGTCACTGCGTCGATTCAAAATAACTTTCAGATCTACGTAACTCAGCAGGAGACGTTCGGACATGAATATGTCGCTGAATATGGGACCGGTCATTTCAACAGTTCCACTTGCTTTGCTGAAAACGTATCTTGCTCTAAGCCCTGCATTGCCTGCGGCACCAGCCGTAGTAGGATCTGCGATGTCCATTTTTCCTGTAGTATCTTTGTAATACAAAGCAGCAGTGAGCTGTGAATCTTTTGCGGAGGGACCATAATTCAAGAGGGTTTCCAAGTAAGCATGGTACGCATAGGTTCTGGTAGCCTGTGTGACTTGCTTCCCTTTCAAAAAGACATCCACTTGTTTGAACAGGCTGTGGAGTAAATTGTTCACCACTCCAACCTTAAACAGATTTGAAAAAAATTAATATTTGGAAACGATGTATTCACTGTGAAAAATACCATACCTTTTCGTCTGCGTTGAGATCCGTACCATCGGCTTTTGTCACTTTTGCTCTCACCACGAGAATCGTTCTAGAAAGGTCCACATAATCTTCAGTGCCCGGAGACAAACGTGATGGGACCACCATCAGCTTGGGCCAAGGTGGAGTGAAAAAAAAAGAAAAAAAAAGAAAGAATGAAAAAAGAAAAAAACAAAAAGAAGAAAGAATGAAAAACAAGAAAAAATGAGAGAACAAAAAAAAAGAGAAAAAGAATGAAAAAAAAGAAAGAATGAAAGAACTGGGCCAAGGTGGAGTGACTTGCATTTCCAAAACCATAGATGTTACCAAAACAGACAGATAGGAGGCAATTGACCATTTGTGTAATAGACAAAATTTTGATCTAGACAAGTCTAGACAAAAATTTCATCACAGCTTGAAAGATGATCACACAATTAGCAATATTCCAAAGTTTCGTTGCGAAATGTTGTAAAATGCGGATAATATCGCCTTGCCAAGTTTGCCGTTTTTCAGTCATTTTAGATTACAAATGGGAAATTGACAGCCTCAAAGCATATCAGGCTGTCAATTTCCTGTTTGTAATCTAAAATGACTGAAAATTGCAAACTTCACAAGGCGATATTATCCACATTTTACAACATTTCGCAACGAAACTTTGGAATATTACTAATTTTGTGATGCTCTTTCAAGCTGTGATAAAATTTTTGTCTAGACCAAAATTTAGTCTATTATGCAAATGGTCGATTGTCGATTGTGCACCATGTAAAAACCTGTGACACAGGCTTCTGCACAAACTACGCCATCATTCGTTAGTTAACTCTACAACCAGTACCTAAAAATACAAATTTGTCTTACAAATGTATACACGGTGGTCGGTTGCTAAGCATTTTGCTCCCGCTAAGGTTTCAATTACGTAATTAGAACTTAGCATCATGCGGTTCCATTTTCACGTGAAGTACGCTACGCGATTTTGCGCGTCCTATATTTTCACTTTTTTGTATCTTATCGACTAAGTTAAGCTAGAAATAGGAAGATATATATCTCATCTTGACCATAAAATTCCTTTCAGCCTAACATAATTTACCTAAATAGAGAAATATTGCTCCAGATTGCCATAACTTTTTATGTCACTTTGGGGTTTACACGGTCACATGGAAGGCCTAAAATGACTTTCAAGGGGTCCCTAAGTAAGATAATGTATATACAAACCCCTTGACAACCCCCCCTTAATTTTAACAGCGCAAGAGGAATCAGCCAATAAGTTACAAATTTGTCAATTTTCGCAGTTTATTGGAGAAAATGAGATTGTTAGACTGCACTAGATCGAAAATTCTCAAGGGGAAAATTTAGATTTACCAATTATTGACTTACATGAATGGTTAGTTGTTCAAAAGGAAAGCAAGAAAGTGGTCTGTAAACCGCATGTAATTTTCATACGTTGCCTTGATGTGTTGTGCCATATTTCTTTACTTCGCCTCCTGCTGCGTGTCTTGAGTTAGCTGGTTTCTTTACTTTGATAAAAGCTTATCGCATGCCTTACACAAATTTTATTTACATTAATATAACTACAGAAGACTGAGGTATAGTTTACAAAAGAAATCAGTTGCACATGCCTTTACTTAAGCTCCGATGAGGGAGCCGTGTTCTCACTAAAGATAACATGCCTTGGTAATCTGATAGTGACAGACGTACGGGAAAACCGTCATGAAAATCGCTTGGAATTGTAACTAAATTATAAAATTAAGTGTGCGCAAAGACATGAAATCTATAAAAAGGTATAGTTTACAAAAGAAATCAGTTGCACATGCCTTTACTTAAGCCCGCTGAGGGAGCCGTTTTCTCGCAATAAAGACAGATTGGTAATCTGATAGTGGCAGATGTATGTATTATGTTCCTCACGGCACAATAGCTTGGAATTGTAACTATAAATGATCAAATAAAGTGTTCGCAAAGACATGAAATCTGTTTCAAGAAAAGCTGCGTATCCTAAGAAATTTAAACCACTAGTATATATGTTACTATTATATTATTTTATGTGGTTACGCGGATCTCGTACAGTATAATTCATATAAATTTAGTATACCTAGGTATGATTGCACTCTAGCTAAATCTGCTATGTATTTTGTCATCGATACAATGGAAGTATGTGTTTATATATCTCAAAAATACATCATACACAGACATAAAATGAAAACGTTTAATAGAACATATTCTGATATTCATCAAACAAATTCTTGCGTGAACTATAGCTAGATTTGTTGTCGCCAACCAAAACAGTTGGCATGTTTCTCTGTCTGTATACTACTTCAAGATATATAGTTACACTGTATTAGTAGCGTCAGACAATTTCCCTAAAATTACCTGTATATACTAATGAAGAAACACAAATTTAGGCGAAAAGACGGACAGTGTGTACATTGGTTTGCGTTCCGCAATATGAAAGATAAACTGTGAAGGAGCAAATTAAATATCGCGGCCACGCTAGAGCTATTCGAAGGCAATTAATAATTCCGATTGTTATTTGACAGCTAAAAATAAAATTATCACGATCGTTCCATTTAAGTATTGAAGTTTATAAATCTGTTAAAATATACCCAATAAATTTGTTCTAACAGCAAGAAATTTTAAGCCAAACAGGCATGGCCCTTCTGATTATTATAAAGTAAAACGACGCCATTTCCCATTCACACTAACACCGCTGGAAAAAACGAAGCCCGCGCTTCCGGGAGCAAAATGCATAGCAACCTAGATCACCTTTTTGAAGAGATGATGCTCTTTAGAAATCGAAATTTGTATATTATATATACAGCGACAATCAAACAGTCGAAAATTGCTCAGAAAAGTGACGTCACCACTGTTGCTATGGCAACAATGACGATTCAAGATGGCCGATAGTTTGGCTTTGAACGCATTTTACTTTAAAAAAAGGTCGGTTACCCCCATTTTTTATTTCAGAAAACATTTTCTTATAGTGCAATGCACTATCTGACCAATTTTAAAAAAATTGTGTAATGCAAAAAAAAAATTATTTCGAAAAACCATGTTTATAAATTTTTAAAAAATTTGGCATTACAGAATTTTTTTTAAAATTGGCCAGATAGTGTATTGTACTATAAGAAAATGTTTTCTGAAATAAAAAATGGGGGTAACCGACCTTTTTTTAAAGTAAAATGCGTTCAAAGCCAAAATAACGGCCATCTTGAATCGTCATTGTTGCCATAGCAACAGTGGTGACGTCACTTTTCTGAGCAATTTTCGACTGTTTGATTGTCGCTGTATATATAATATACAAATTACGATTTGTAAAGAGCATCATCTCTTCAAAAAGGTGATCTAGTTTACGCATTTTCAACATTTCTATAAACTGTAGCGAGCCACCTTAATTTATGTTATTGTTTTACTAATAGTTTAAGAAGCGTATTCCAACTCCTGAATGTAAAAATACCTGTTTCTTACCGCTACATTACATTACATTACATTACATTACATTACATTACATTACATTACATTACATTACATTACATTACATTACATTGCATTACATTACATCACATCAAACAACGAAGCTTTTGGGGGGACACACGGTAGATATTAAATTCTTGGCTAGAAACCGACATAAAAGAAAAGTAGTGAAAAGACAGCCTACGTGGCGTCTCTCAAAATGCAAGTAAAGGAGAGCCTGCACGAGACCTACTGTTTTGCCGTATGTACTCGTTAATTTAGAGAACGAGAAACTTGATTGGTTAAAAATAAGAAAATATATAATTTATCCTAATTCGGATCGCATATCGTTGATATATCATTGGTATGCAGAATTTAAGTTAATTAGCATATATAATTTAATTTAGTCACGAGTTAAAAACAATACACGGTTGGATGTTTTTAGAATGTTTTGGTTAAAGATATCATATACGGTCAACCGTAAGTGTGGCAGTAAATAGTAGTAATATAGGTACGTTCGTCCCGGATTTTTGAGGCGGCGCATTATATTTAGCATAACATGGGGAAGAGTGAGCTGATTAAATATTTAGAGTGAGCAAGTGGCAGATGAGGGCGGTGGAATGGTGCGCAATGACATCATAATAAATGCATTACGTCATAATAATATGCAAGGCGAGTTTGAGCAGGTTTGGGCGAAACAGTCATTAAGATGAGTTCAAATACAGTTAATCCTAACTCTTATTATCACAATAGCCTAAGCGTCCTTACAGAATTCGACCACATTCGTACGTTTGAGCGTTTTTACGCTGCCAAAGCAATACGATATAGAGCTTCTAGACGCTTAAACCATACCTGTGTTAAAAGCGGCTTTCTGATTGGTTTAGAGCAGGTGATCTTGTCGTCGAGCTCATCTGCTTTTTGCCGAACTCACCTGCTTTTCGCTCGAACTCACCCGCTAAACTGCTTACGTTGCAATAACAATAACAAATATGGCGGACAAGATTTATAGCCGATAAACCTAAACTTTAAAGCACTTTTTTCGGTGACTAACATACTGAGACTGAAGAAAACCAAAGAAAAAATGCAGTAAAGGTAATGTAGACGTAGATAAAGAAGTATTTTCTTGCCCAGTAATTTTTTTGGCTGGGAAAATGTTCACAAAACATCGACGAATATATCGCGAAGAGCTACAAATGTTTGTATGGCTCAGTGTATGGGATAAAAATCAAACGTACTTGCAGGTTCGGTGAGTCCGGGATTGGACGCACCTCGGGTGGCTGGAAGTTTCCCGAACTCACCTCGCTTCGCTCGGTAAGTTCGGGAAACTTCCCGCCACCCTCGTTGCGTCCAATCCCGGACTCACCTCCCTGCAAGTACGTTTGTTATAAAAACCTGCTCTCTGTTCGACCACAAAACGTGGCGCATTTTGGTTCTGTGCACAAAACCTAGCTGCAAATTCTTTTCCCGAGATAAAGATTGCTAATATCTTCACGATAACCGTAGAAGACTTTAGAAAGACTTGCCCTCAACATCCCAAGTTTGTCCATCAAAGACCGGCAAAGTTACGCACAGTTAAAGGCAAAATGAAGCAAAAGTACGAGCGCCTATTCTTTGTACACTATGAACGAGAACATCCGTAAAATTTTGGCAATAGGGAGACGTATTTGAACGGACATAATCTGTGTGCCAACATGGAATGGCGTGCTATGAATAAAATGTCAAGAAAGAGGGACCTAACCGAAGCCGGCTGTTGTACTGCTGCCCAAAGAATTAACTTGTGGGTTTTTCTAGTGGAACAAGGAAAAACCACGTGTCCTCAATCCTGGCATTGTGCTATTCAGTAATTCAATACAATACCAGTTCAAGATTGAAGAAATGAGAGAGACATTTCATAGTGGCTACTAAATCTAATACTAAAGAAGCATACACGAAATATACTTTTCTTTAATATCGTCAAGTGATAATTATTTTGTTCTATGTCCAAATTTTATTCAGAATAGTATGACAACAAATTGACTTTTAGAAATAAATATATACAAATATGACGTTTAACAGTCCAATATCTTAATTTTAAAAAACATGGACATAGAACAAAATAATTATCACTTGATAAACATGTTAGCGCTTTAACAAGTGAACTTAATCAAATGGACATCTTTTAGCTATATTTATGTGTGACAATAAATGTATTTTAAAAATACTGTGTAATGTACTTTTTGGTTGCTGTGTGTCGTTTAGTCATTAGGCGACGCATATTATTGAGATGAATAACATGCGCGTCTCATTTATCTTTGAACATTGGTGGGGAGACTGCAGCCAATGGTTAACATAGATATAATTATTTATGACGAGTTCAAGCAAGATGAAATTGATGTCCATAAGCAAACTTCACTGTTTCATATAGATGCAATTCTCAAATGAAACCCCGTTTTCGAAACCGAGATAAAAGGTGACTCAATACAGTTTTTCAAAAATGGAAAATTCACGATTTAGATAGTACGTATTTTTGCACAACAATTACATGCTGATAAACAAAAAGTATCTGCCTTATATAAAGTAACGTCGAAAGAGTTTTAATTTTTGCACAAATGTTACGCAACTGCCGTTGTTATGACAACAATGACGTTTCAAGATGGCGGATATTTTGGATTTAAAGTAATTTAACTCGTTCTCTCAGTATAATCAATTATTTTGAAAATTTAAAAAAATTCTTGAATAGTTACCTTTATGTAATTTAAAATTTTTTGGCTCCACTGAATTTTTTTTTAAATTGTCAAAATAATTGATTATACAAAGAGAAGTCATTCTTTAAAATAAAATTTGGTGGTCACCGATGTCTTTTGCGAGTTAAATTACTTTAAAGCTAAAATATCCGCCATCTTGAAACGTCATTGTTGCCGTAGCAACGGCAGTTGCGTAACGTTTGTGCGTACTTTAATCTGCGTACTTTAATCTTGTCCTTTACTTTGTAGTTAGCTTTCTTCACTCTAACAAGATCTCTACATCTAAAACTAAACGTGATTGATATACAGCCTATCCAAATGGTAGTTAAGCAAATCTATATAAGATTCAACAACCAAACTAAAACTTTTAAACCTTAATAGAACGGTAATGTTCACAACTACATATTCAGTGCACAATATTTAAATTGACTAATTAACGAGAAATATGAGAATGTCATTTAATTTTGACTTATCCACCGTTTTATTTAATTAAACGGGCTTGATTCAATCGGTCCCCAATCTCTTTTGTACATAACTTCCCTGGCTTCATTCCTGCTCTTTTCAAAATATTTAATGATACTTAGCAGCCAACATTGAAATTTGCCACAACATTATATACATCAGTTGCAAGATGCAGTGTGTCAGTAATTCCGACAAACACACCCTTTGGAAGATAACTTATACCGAATGACTGCATTTTTGAGACTCATTCTGGTTTTGAGTCTTCCCATAAAAACATTTATCGAGCAAACTATCGTTACTTAACCTGGCAAAGATTGATTTGACCTCCCTGATCATCGGTCACGGGAGACCAGGACTGTTTTGTACTTATTTGTATACCGTTCGCTTTGTTGCTAGGCTAAAGGCTTGGGTGGTGGAGGTATGTTCATTAAGCCACAAAATTTCTTTGCAGATTCTGCTCCTTTGCTAATATGATGGCACTCATTCTACTGTATAAACAATTCTCCCGTTTACTTCATGATGATGTTTAATTTTTTCGTGTAGAAAGAGTGTTGCCACCCACATGAAGAGCAGCATACATGTACATGTAGTAGTGAGCAAACCTTTTCTGTCAGATACGTTCTCAGTGATACAGTCAAGTTGCTCATCACAGCAACTAAGAGCTACTTGTTGTAAAATATTAGCCAATATCTCCATGCTAAATATTCTGTAGCCAGGTGTATAGAAGACTGGTCACAATTCCCCTCACACAAATTGTGAATGCTGACTGTCCCTCGGCTACTCCAACATTACTGCCGGAATTTTCACGTTGCACAGGACTCAATTATCTTTTTCTCACTAAACAGCTGGTTTCCGTGATAACTTATATTTGCGCTTTCTTTTATAAATTCTATTCATTTCGTTATAATTAATATCGCAATAAAAGTGCAGAATACAATATAAAATATATCTTTGAAAACTTTGAAATAAACATGCCAAGTTCTTCGAGATCGCGAAGTGGAATTCCAGCGGTTATTTCGAAATTGTACAGAAATACTTCCAAATAAACTCATATGGAATTTATCCAAATTTTAGTACAGACATCACAAATTCGACAAATAACCCCCAGAATCGAATTCAGGAATAATGAATATTCTATACTATCAATTTTTTGAAATCTACAAAAATTCAAATACAAGACAAAAACAGCAAAAAAAGTTGAAACATATGCAATTTGCAGCTGACAAACGAAATTCTGTCGAAATTATTACCTACAAAGGGGAATGTTTCCTACCATTTTCACTCACTTCGGTCTTGGAACAATTGGCAAGCATTTTATAATGGAACATGCAATTATATAATGTATTAGTACTATAGTCCCCGAACATGAACGAAAGAAACCATTAGTCGCACCTTTCACTATACAGATAAACGAAATAGACTCGGACATTCCCTTTACACTTTGACATGATCAGTCTAGGTAGCTGAATAGAGGAAATATACGGTATAAAATAACCTCACTCAATGGTATGCAATACAAAGAAAATACAGAACAACACATGCAGGAAGAAGTGCAGAGTCGCACAAGGAACAACGGAATAAAGAAGTACAAAAAATGCCAAAAGGATAAAAATATGACTAACAATGCCAAATTGGATTAAAAAATGGAGAAAAAAAGAACAAACTAATTAACAAAGAAAGTACAAAAATCAAGACGATTAAATTTTAAAAAGCCAAATTGAACTATCGTAATATCAATTTCGTACTTGTTTGGAAGGTGGAACCATGTTATAATAAGTACATCCTTTGATAGTATCCAATGTTGATTGAAATTGACTGGATGACAATAATTGACATTCTGTTTCATTACACATTTGAAACGTGATACATAGACAGTCTTCTAAACAAGCCAGAAAACAATCCATCACAGTTTTCATTGTTAAATTACGGAATGCGGAACCAGTCAGCGCCTTTCCTTCCAAAGCTTTGTTCATTTCAATCATGTACTGTGATTTGACCAAAACTTCGAAACCACTTGTTATCAAAACGACAGCAACGGCTGCGAATAACTTCAATCTCGTATTATTTCTAGAATATTAAAAAACAAAGTAAAAACCTTTAAATTAAATGAAGTAGCCTATCTTGGACCCGGTTCAAAAATATTAATCTTGTCTAGACAAGATCCATTTCTCTATCCTCTCTTTTATTCAGAGACTGTCGTCCTTACAGGCGATTTGTCATGTAGACAGTCACCTTGGAAAACTGTTAAGTTCCTCGCTCTTGCCGAGTGCTTTGGTGGTGGCAAAGGCCCTTACAATGACAGGTCCGAAATGTATACTGCATGTTTTTCTCAATCCTTTAAAACATTCTTTGAAACGATTTTTTATTTTGGGCAACTAAAGATCACCAGAAAGAGTAGATTTACTCCATGCATGCACGCTGTAAATCGCAAAATCAAAGAATACAGTAAGTCAGTTAAAAATCGAGATTCGTTTAATTATGTCTATACTAAAACAATTAGACTACTTAGCCTCGTTGTCTCTGAGCAAATAGTCAACTCGGCTTCGCCTCGGTGACTATTCGCGCATAGACAACTTGGCTTCGTTGTCTATATATAGTTAATTGTTAAAATTATAGTAATTCATGAGTAAGGTTGAACTTTGTTTTCTATACAAGTTTTGTAGCTATGATGAGAAAACAAAATTGCACCTCCATGCAGCTTTTACAATTTGACCTTCCCGTTGGGATTTTGGATTTTATTCGAGAATTTTATTGGGATTCGGACATTTATACATAAATACACGAAATACATAATATAAAATATTACATAAAAATAAATACTATATAGATTACATTAAAAGCGCGGTTATGAAAGTAACAGTTGTGCACCGTGACCAAAGTAGCCTATTAGGCTTTCGAGTTGACCACTGCCAATAAGTTAGTTACTAGGAGCGAGATAGAGCTTGAGGTATTTAATCTTGTGAAAAAAGTAAAAAGTGCGCATAATTTTTATTGAAAACGTGTAACTGAAGTTGCAAGTTTAATTTCAGAATCAATACTTTGCCATATTTGCGAAGAGACAGAATTGAATGTATGAATGCCATAATTCGTTCGAATCTAAACTGTTGTACGAATGGCATGCGGAGGCAAGCTGGACAGTTTATATTGTAAACTTTATTGGACAGTAAACAAGACATACCAAACGGCACGAGTGCAAACGGGACTCGAAGTCCCATGCGAGGCACTCTACCTTTTTACAAATGGTAGATGCGATGAGCGGCCTTCTACGGCGGGAGATTGTCATTATTTTGCACTTAGAGGTGTTGAAAGTGATGTTTGAATCAATGCTCCAAACTCGAAGACAGAACAGAAATAGGTGATAAATAGTTCTGCTTTTTCTTTTGGTGACTTTCCTGTGCGGTTGTTTAAGGTTATAGTAGGATTGAGAGAAGTATGGTGGTGAAGAATGGCTTTATGGTATTTCCAGAACATCTTCGGGTTCTCATAGAGTGATGCTTCAATTTTTGCGAGATGCAATTTATGTTTAGCTCTAATTGCGTATTTGATTTGCTGACACAAAGTACGCAATTTGATTTTACGGTCCGCTGTTTTGTTCTTTCGGTATTTCCTCAACGCAGTGTATTTCTTACGTATAAGGTGGCGAACTTCACCATCGATCTAGGGAGGGGAGTAGGTGTCCTGTATAGTTTTATAGGAACAAAACTGGTCACGATAGACAAAAATTTGTCTTTCCACTGCATCCAGCAATCATCGATACTGCCCGTTAGAGTAATGTCTAAGGATGTCTCTGAAAGGCTCTACGTAGTGCAGGGAACTCAGCGTGGTTGTAGTCGTAAATAATGCGTCGCGCAGGTTTTGCTCTTGTGAACTTGGTACAAATATTGAATTCAATGATGTAGTGATCGGTAGGGAAGTTATGTTCATCGGAGGGAGATGTTAGTACATTTGATATTACCTCGGCACGATTGCAAAAGAGCAAGTCAAGCTTGTTACCCGCGGCGTGAGTTGGACCCTCAACGAATTGTTGCAAAAAAATGTCTCCGATAAGTTCACAAAGGACTTCGCTGTTCGCACAACCACCTGAACTAATTGGAGTTGAATCATTGTCCGACCAGGAGATCGAAGGAATATTGAAATCACCAACTAACGCAATACAGTGAATGTATACAGTTTGTCAGTGAATATACCAATGTTTAACGTAAAAATGGTATCAAGTTTCAGAAAATTTGAAATATTGTATTATGGCGTAGATTTTCTCTCATATGGGCAAAGAAAATGCTTTTTAAATATGCATTCTGATAGCATCTCAATTTATTAAGAACAGTTGTGACTTATATATAAGTATTACCCCAACTCATGATCACTAAGCCTTAATAAAGATGAGGCTATATAAGAGTATAATAAATAATATGTTTACGTATCTTTAACACCTTCGTTCACCATACTTACCCGTTTGGATGGTGAGGTGTTAGCCCGGGTGACCGAGGGGTGGCCTGGAACGACTACTGGTACTACTGTTACTTGGACTCGGGTTAAGATCCATGCCAGTGGTATCTTGAGCAGACCACCCCCGCAGGGCTAACACCTTCACACCAATTAACAATTGGTGGAAATATAAAAGAACAGGAGAGAAAAAAAAAATCTTTGTTCCTAATACGTTACTACGCCTCCAACGCACAATGATTACTAATACCACCAATGCGCGGCCAACCTCTTATTACATACTCGCCCGGCCCCCTTTTGGTCACATGATGTGCCGACGTAACGAGGCTTGATTCCCTAGCTGTTAACCTTTGTTATTGCATAACCTCATTTAACACCTTCGTTCACCATACTTACCCGTTTGGATGGTGAGGTGTTAGCCCGGGTGACCGAAGGGTGGCCTGGAACGACTACTGGTACTACTGTTACTTGGATTCGGGTTAAGATCCATGCCAGTGGTATCTTGAGCAGACCACCAAGGGTGATGAACCATCACCCCTCCAAGGAACAGCCTTAACCAGCGTAATGCGAATGGCGACCCACCAGCGATACCATGCCGTATGGTAGAAACCGTAGCAAAGTGTGGGCCACAAGCGGTACCGGACTGTATGGTACACAACGGAACGAATTACAATTTGCGACCCACAAGCGACCAACCGGTATGGTATAAAACGTAGCGAATTGTGGACCACCAGCGGCCCAGACTGCATGGTATACAACGAAACGGACTACAAACTTGCGACCCACCAGCGGACCAAGCAATTGTAGGCCACAAGCGGTACCAGACTGTATGGTACTCAACGGAACGTATTATAAACTTGCGACCCACAAGCGAACCAAGCAAATTGTGAGCCACAAGCGGTACCAGGCTGTATGGTACTCAACGGAACGTATTATAAACTTGCGACCCACAAGCGAACCAAGCAAATTGTGGGCCACAAGCGGTACCAGACTGTATGGTACTCAACGGAACGTATTATAAACTTGCGACCCACAAGCGAACCAAGCAAATTGTGGGCCACAAGCGGTACCAGACTGTATGGTACTCACGGAACGTATTATAAACTTGTGACCCACAAGCGGACCAAGAAAATTGTGGCCACAAGCGGTACCAGACTGTATGGTACTCAACGGAACGTATTATAAACTTGCGACCCACAAGCGAACCAAGCAAATTGTGACCCACAAGCGGTACCAGACTGTATGGTACTCAACGGAACGTATTATAAACTTGCGACCCACAAGCGAACCAAGCAAATTGTGGGCCACAAGCGGTACCAGACTGTATGGTACTCAACGGAACGTATTATAAACTTGCGACCCACAAGCGAACCAAGCAAATTGTGGGCCACAAGCGGTACCAGACTGTATGGTACTCAACGGAACGTATTATAAACTTGCGACCCACAAGCGGACCAAGCAAATTGTGAGCCACAAGCGGTACCAGACTGTATGGTACTCAACGGAACGTATTATAAACTTGCGACCCACAAGCGGACCAAGCAAATTGTGGGCCACAAGCGGTACCAGACTGTATGGTACTCAACGAAACGTATTATAAACTTGCGACCCACAAGCGGACCAAGCAAATTGTGAGCCACAAGCGGTACCAGACTGTATGGTACTCAACGGAACGTATTATAAACTTGCGACCCACAAGCGAACCAAGCAAATTGTGAACCACAAGCGGTACCAGACTGTATGGTACTCAACGGAACGTATTGTAAACTTGCGACCTACAAGCGAACCAAGCAAATTGTGGGCCACAAGCGGTACCAGACTGTATGGTACTCAACGGAACGTATTATAAACTTGCGACCCACAAGCGAACCAAGCAAATTGTGAACCACAAGCGGTACCAGACTGTATGGTACTCAACGGAACGTATTATAAACTTGCGACCCACAAGCAGACCAAGCAAATTGTGAGCCACAAGCGGTACCAGACTGTATGGTACTCAACGGAACGTATTATAAACTTGCGACCCACAAGCGGACCAAGCAAATTGTGAGCCACAAGCGGTACCAGACTGTATGGTACTCAACGGAACGTATTATAAACTTGCGACCCACAAGGGAACCAAGCAAATTGTGGGCCACAAGCGATACCAGACTGTATGGTATATAACGAAACGTATTGCAAACTGCGACCCATATGCGATACCAGACTGTATGGTATAAAACGTAACAAATTGTGGGCCACAAGCGATACCAGACTGTATGGTATATAACGAAACGTATTGCGAATTGCGACCCACAGGCGATACCAGACTGTATGGTATAATACGTAACAAATTGTGGGCCACAAGCGATACCAGACTGTATGGTATATAACGAAACGTATTGCAAACTGCGACCCATATGCGATACCAGACTGTATAGTATAAAACGTAACAAATTGTGGGCCACAAGCGATACCAGATTGTATGGTATATAACGAAACGTATTGCGAATTGCGACCCACAAGCGATACCAGACCGGCTGTATGGTATAATACGTAACAAATTGTGGGCCACAAGCGATACCAAAATGTATGGCATATAATGAAACGTATTGCAAATTGCGACCCATATGCGATACCAGACTGTATGGTATAAAACGTAACAAATAATTGTGGGCCACAAGCGATACCAGACTGTATGGTATATAACGAAGGTAGGTAGGTAAAAACTTTATTTAAACACGCTTGCCTCGTCAACATGGTGCTGATTTCCACGAGGGGCGTCACACAAACAATACAAAGAAAATAATTAAGTTACAAAGTTACAATTTAAAAATATTATATACAACTATATACAAAAGTTAGATTAGCACATATAGCACAGAGTCATCGTCTAGCTTGCACCTATCTCTTTTTTGAAGCAATCGAGAGTATCCACCGATTTAGCTGCAGACGAAAGGTCATTCCATAACATAGGCCGCTGTACTTAAAGCTTCTTCTTAGATATTCTGTTCTAGGTTTTGGACGAGTTAAATGATTTTCGCTATTTCTGAGATTGGGTATTTTGTGTCACATGCATCCTTTTGTAAAAAGATTCTGTTAGAATTACGACACATAAGGCGATATCAGACTGTATGGTATATAAGGTAACAAATTTTGGGCCACAAGCGATACCAGACTGTATCGTATACAACGGAACGCATTGCGAATTTGCGACCCACAAGCGGAACCAACCTGTATGGTATAAAACGTAGCAAATTGTGGGCCCAAAGCGATACCAGACTGTGTGGTATATAACGAAACATATTGCGAATTGCAACCCATAGGCGCTAACAAACAGTATGGTATAAAACGTAACAAATTGTGGGCTAGGGATACCAGAATGTATTACGGGAAACGTATCGCGACTTGCGACTCCCAAGCGATACCAACCTGTATGGCTAAGCGATACCAGACTGTATGGTATAAAACGTAACCAATTGTGGGTCACAAGCAATACTAGCCCGTATGGTATATAACAGAACACCTTGCAAAAAGCGACCTACGAGTGATACCAGACTGTATGGTAACTCAGCTCTTGTTAGTCTTGTACCTTGTAAGCCCAAACACAAGAGACAACATGTCACACGAGTTTGTTAGTTTCATATCGAATATTATTTGTGCTTACTCCAATTCATCCCAAATCCCACTTTAAATTACTCGTGCAAGTTAAGTCAGGAACTACACCAGCCGACGCAGCCGTTGTCGCCACTCCGATTCGAAGCTATGTCCTGAGTAGTTGCCCTCGAGGCATAACCAAGCCGCTGAATCGTGTATCCACGAAACTAATTGCTTGCGCGACAGGGGCTCGCCGTTCTGGACCTTCGCATTTGTCCGGAGCTAAAGGACTGCCGATGTCGAGTGATGTACCTGCAAGGCGTTGAGACTTCGAGCAAACCATAGCACCAGCTGGGCCAAGTGTGAAAAAATCGATCGTCAAGGTAATGCAAAAAATCGGCAACACGACAGTTGTGCTGTAAAATCCACTAGACAGCATCCCCCAACGAGTTGAAGATTCCCGGGGCGTTTCGTAGACCAAAGGGAATAGAATAGAATAGAATAGAATAATTTATTTAATGTCGAATGACACAGAGTGTGGTTGCCCAATCACTCGAGCCAGGGGCTCATGATAGAAGTGCTCGAATAAAAGCAAGATCGACAAGATATTGTCCCCGCCATTTCATACCTAACAAGTATCGATTACCTCGATAAATGTGGATAATACCGTACATCCTTGGGTGTCCATTTGCCCATTAATGCCCCCTATTATTAAACCAATCTTTACTATTACTCGGATGGCATCTTGTACAGTGCTATAAACTACTGGAGATTCGTTTTTCAATCCCATCGTTCACGCTGTGGTCAGCTGGAAACGATATGTCTCAAATCAAACGCCGCGCGGTTTGTTTTTCTTTGGAATCACTCCAAATCAACTCTCATGTAAACAAGACGCCCGCTCAGGCGCTCACACCGACCCGAAAAATGACGACATACGCACTGTGGTGCAATAGACAAGAATATAAAACGTGACACGGTGACTAACCCACAGAAAAACGCGCTAAAATTCGTTGACAACGAAATAAGTTGTTGAAGACTGATACCATTGGTCACTCCTTGAATGGCCGCCATCTTGAAAACTGCTCTGTATAGTAACCTGGAATAACTGTAACACTGGAACCTGAGCCTGCGATACGCCAACGCAAAATCGACTTCTCGACGACGACAAAAAAAAGAAAAACCAGGAAAACAGATATTTAGCGATTTAAAGGGGCAGTGTCACGGCGCTGATTGACTAAAATAAACGGCGCAAAGAAAGGTTTAAAATTAATGCTACATGATTGGAAAAGATGCAGCAGCTTTCAATTTTTAAAATAAACCAAGGATGTCCTGCATAACGAAGGGATTATAAATAGTATATCGTATTTCACTCCTAACTTGATTAATTGTTGGCAGACAGTTTTTCAAGTTCGCGCATATTTTGGATGCGCAGTAGAACCGTGACACTACCCCTTTAAGACACTTGACCTTCAGGTCAATGTAATTAGGAAAAGGTGGCGTATCAAATGGACCTGCCACAGTTCGAGCTCGAATTTCGTCTGATAGATATTTGACATTGACATTAGGATGAGCTAAGGCCGACGAACAGTTGATGGCAGCTAACCGAAGATGTAAAAATATCCCTGTGAAACCCGTGCGAAGACAACTAACAATAAATTCGACCTAGAACAGTCCGGAAGTGCGGCAAGTTGCAAATCCTGAACTTTAATAGGAAAATTGTATATTAATACAACTGTGTTTAGGTGTTCGTGTTGACAGACATTTAACAGAACTAGACCAGGTGCAACGTTTGATTACGTTGCGATTGATCGCTAACTTTACTCTGAATGCGCTTGAGCTTCTTCACGAAAGCTCCGTTGTGCGGTCGGGCTAGGCACGTTTCTAGCTAACTCGGATGATTTACCACTGCCGTGTGGTAGTTATATAAAGCATAACACCCCAAGCGCGTAAATTATTAGCAGCGGAATCCGCGGTTGTGCTTTGCCTCTGAAACGTTTAGTTGTCCGAATGATCGGCGCCATGTAAACCCACAAATCGCGCGACCTTGACGTGAATATGGGTTGTGAGCACCGCCGTATAGCTATTATAAAACATACTACCCATTCTATAACCGCGTTCTTTATTTTATGCGCATTAAGTTTCTGCACCACCGTTGTGCCCTCAAAGGTAAACAGGGGCAGCTCCGTTCTTTATTTATATTTTAGCTTACACCGCCGAGCATGCTGCTAACTGTGGGAATAGTCTCGGATTCCGCCGCAACATTAATACCATCAACAAATGAACAACAAACATACCTGTACTCTGGCGAAGAGAACTATCGCCTACCTGACCGGGTTTGTTGTTTGTTTTTTTTACGAGCGAAACTTGCGGTGGGTTTCCCATCATCTCGAGTTGCGACGCTCCTTCCGTTGGTGCCCTGCCAGTACGGTTAGAAACCTGCGATACTGCCGTCTGAACTCTGACGCCCGATCACGAACTCTGGTGATATGTAGGTAACAGGACGAGCCAATTTTAAATCTTTGTTCCTAATACGTTTACTACGCTTCCAACGCACAATGGTTACTAATACCACCAATGCGCGGCCAACCTCTTATTACATACTCGCCCGGCCCCCTTTTGGTCACATGATGTGCCGACGTAACGAGGCTTGGTTCCCTAGCTGTTAACCTTTGTTATTGCATAACCTCATGAAAACGCCCGTGGAATCAGGCCTTAACAGAGAAGAACAATACACAATATGCTCCTAAAACCGTTTAAGTACTACCTCCTCCGCAGGCCATACAGCCCGTAATGAGTATGCCCGTTCGCAGGTTGAAATTTGAAATTTGAGACGAAGGCTTGCGTAGCTGTAAGGCCTGCTGAATAACATGTCGATCACTTGGCTTATAGTGTCGATTACTCGGTAGGATCAAATTTCTTCAAAAATATGGCACATCGTCTGCCAATCTTTAGCAATCCCGTTTTGCGAGTATGTTCTAAATACATCTTGGCAGTTATGGCTGATAAAAGCGACGAGGAGATTCAAATAATGGAGGGTTTTACAAGCACAAGCGACAGTGATAATAGACGTTGTGAATCTATCATTTGGCCAAATGGGATGTTTTGACTACATACACACGCATTTAAATAGTTACACTGTATAAAAGACAAATATAAATGGAATACATTTCGTGGATAAACGGCCGCATGCCTGACATGTAATATCACTGGTAATATGCAAATTATAAACTGATATTTATCTGCTTCTCTTCATAAATCATTGTATGCTTGTTTGTTCAGAGTTCACTGTTTTTATGTATATTGTGGATACGAAAAGCAGTCTATATCAGAAGTAGTTTTAACTACTTCTTTAAAAAGAATAGACTAGACTTTAAAAATAGACTAGTCTTTAAAAAGACTTTAATAATAATAATAATAATATTGTTCTGGTAAAATGATATATTAAATATATATAATTTGGTTTGTTGCTCCCGCCATTTTGGAAAATTAGTCCGCAGGCCTTTCCGTTCGTTTCCCACCAATTTTATTTTTTTGAAAGACCTGTGGAGGAGGTAGGTTTAAGTAGGTTGTTTTAATTTTAAACTTGTTCACACTATAGAGTTTTTGTCATGAAATACAATTGTTATATGAATGTTGTTGATTTCGTCGCTATATAACAAACATGCACTTATAATGTCGGTTTTCTCGGGAAATAGTTATAGTTTTAAGTTCTTTGTATGTTTGTATGGTGATAAAATATAATAGTTTTGTTTGTGGAAACACCACGTAAATTTATTTAAATTTACGTGGTGTTTCCACAAACAAAACTATTAGTTATAGTTTTGTTTCCCCTAGCTATAATCTCAATGTTTCCCACGACCGTCTCGTATTGTTCTTAATCCTCAAGGGAACGCAAGACAATAGTCTAGTTCTCTCGAACAATACGAGAACGCTACGAAAACGGTACAGTGTAAACGCTGCCTGAGACTCGGGAAAGCACAACTATTTCCCTCGGGAGCAGACGTCAATTGTATATAATATATGCAGGCCTTCGTAACAAATTCACGTTAAGTGGAGAATTTTTGATGTTGTATATGTTTTAAGGTCGTTTTCCACTAGGCCGGAATTTTCCGTGCGGAGCGGAAATTCTCTTTGTCTTTTCTTATTAGTTCCACCCGATAAATCACAAGACAAAATGTGCAAAATGTTGCGCACGATTTTTTGCGATCGCTTTCTTTTGAAATACAAACAGTCAAGCGGAACAAATCTCATTAGCTGTAGTTGACTGCACACATTTCTAGCAGTGAGTAAAGCCTGTTTTCCACTAGGCGGAATTTTGCGCGCGGAGCGGAATTTTTCTTTGTCTTGTGATTTCTCGGGTGGAACTAATTAGAAAAGACAAAGAAAAATTCCGCTCCGCGCGCAAAATTCCGCCTAGTGGAAAACAGGCTTAAGTGTGATGCCACTTGGTGACTGCATTTTAAAATTTTGAAATTTTAAAACGTCAGCTAGCACAATTACGTTGTACGAACGTTCGCCGAACGTGGAGATAACGTTGGTATTATAAGTTGTAGTAACGTTATTTTGTGAACTCGCAGGAACGTGGTGACAACGTCAGGATTAACGTTAGAACACGACGTTGGTTCAACGTTCTTACAACGTTTGATTAACGTTAGAACACGACGTTGGTTCAACGTTCTTGCAACGTTTGATTAACGTCCAGAAAACGTTGAAAATTAACGTTGTAGTAACGTCACTTTGTGAACTCGCAGGAACGTTGTGACAACGTTAGGATCAACGTTAGAACAATTAACTAAAGTCTTTGATTTAATCATTTTATTTAATCATTTTATTTAAGGATAATATAGGCTAAAAATACTGATCCAATTTATAGTTTGGATGAATATTGACAATAATATTTAATTCAGTATAGTATATGAACAAGCTTTCGTTGGTAGGGATGCAACTACCTGAACAATCTTGTATGACGGAACTTTTTCTAGGCCGCATTTTAGCGTGATTTTAGTAATAGACGTACGTAATACTGTGCTTGAATAACAGTCTGTAGTTTAAATTACAGAATTACCTGAACAATGTAAGGAAAATTTCGACGTTTCGAGTGAAGACCCTCCAGAGTAAATACGTTGCTACGAAGGGCCTTCGCTCGAAACGTCGTAATTCTTCTAGTTCTCGTTATATGTAGTTTGAGATAGTTGCATCCCCATCTACACTGGCACAGACAGTTCAATATTTAATACAGTATACTAATTAGTCATTCTTGGATTTCATTGACAAATGAACGAGTACTTCTGAAATATATCTTCGATTCAAGAGAGGCCCTGTAAAATGTAAATTAATATGGCGTCAAACAAACATGCAGACACATATCAAAATAAATATATTTTGTTCGCCTTTTTTCCCTACATGAGATAGACACATGGAATTTTCAAATGTTACAGATACAATATATATACTTACATCGAAAACAAAACGAACGAGCGAGTTCTTCTGAAATATACAGCAACTTCGATGAGATTACAGACTCAGCATACATTTCAGTTGCGTCGCAAGCCAAGAACAATGGTGTAATCTTTTCAATTTGCCCGCGGCGCAAACACTTTACGTATATATGGTCAGAATTACCATATTTGGTGAGTTGTTGATAAGCTGCCAAATACAAAGGCCTACTGTCTGGCTTAAAATCAGTTGGATAAAACGTTTTCAGGACAAAATTTCCAGTAAGAACTAACCAAGGCGACGTTCCTCGCGATTCCTGCAGCTGAATAGGCATACGAAGTCATATGGCCTGATGCGGTTTTATACCTATATAGTTTAACTGTCAGGTTCAATAATAGAAGACATATGTTTAATTTTTTTAGAACGTTGCGAAAATATCAAATCTTAACGTCAAGACGACGTTGTTTACGACGTTGTTTTGATGTCATATCCAAACGTTACACATTAACGTTGCTACAACGTTAAAATCTAACATTGCCATGAAGATATCGTATGACATCCTGGAACGTTGCGAAAATATCAAATCTTAACGTCGGGACGACGTTGTCTACGACGTTGTTTTGATGTCACGTCCAAACGTTACACATTAACGTTGCTACAACGTTGAAATCTAACATTGCTAAGAAGGTGTCGCATGACATCCTGGAACGTTAAATTTCAACGTTAAACCAACGTTTACACCACGTGCTCTTATTCCGGATAGAAAAGTAAGGTTGTGTGAACGTCGTGTGAAAGTTAGGTTAGATCTAACTTTGCAACAACCTTTTACCAACGTTGTAATAACGTTATGTGCTAGCTATACGTACGTTTCTCAATCAAACAAACGTAAAAAGTGTGTTTCGTGCATGTAAACTGGCTATAAAATAATGCTGAAATAAAGACTAGAATTTTGAAATGAAGAAATTAAATTAATTATCAAACCTTTATTTTGTTAATGTGGAGCTTGAAATCCCCCCAGATGTAACAATCTCGTTTAACTGGGCTTTAATTGATAAGATATATATCCATATCGATAGTATGTTCTTCGAACAAATTGCGAAAAGCATGGGTACGAAAATGATTTCTCCCTCGCTCCTTTCCATTAGAATTGCTGAGTATTTCTACCTCCTACGCAAGCCTTCGTCTCAAATTTCAACCTGCGAACGGGCATACTCATTACGGGCTGTATGGCCTGCGGAGGAGGTAGTGAGTATTTCATGTTGGGTGCAATAATAATAGAGCGACGGAAGGTGGGATATTTGGAGTAACGAAATTGAAAATGGAAAGAATGTACCCCATGACGAATTTTATACCCTGTTATGTATACGCATGTATGTAAACTTAATTTGAGGAGGTTAGCAAATTTAAGCCAATCTATATATCCATACTGTTTATTTTGTCGTAATGCTTGTGTTATTTTTAGGGTGATCTTGCCGCAAGTTTAGCAAGCTTACGTGAACACGCAAAGGTAAGCACTGACCTTTTTCATGATAGCAAAAGCTTTCTTTTGCTTTGGAAAATTCGAACGAATATACTTTTTATAAGCATACCTATGTATTAGCTACAGTGAAATAGCTATATTAGTGTAGGCTAAGAACAGACAAATGCATGAGTCATATATTTTAGTTGAACATAGTCGAAAATTAAATTAGAATTTAAAAACTTTGGCTAATTACTTTCCCATACTACAGATTTAACAAGGAAATAATACTGGGACTTGCTTATAGTAAATAATACTGGGAAGTGTTCGAAAATAAAATGCTTTATAAATGCATGTAGATTAAGTAAAATGTGACAAAACAGCGCGCGTGCGAAGTTGTGCTGTTTCTGAGTATATTGCATGTACTCGTCTTATGTTTGTAGAATTCAAGTGGAACTCGCATTATGGATCCCAAACGTTTTGAGGAATGCATTTTCTACTTGAACACATATGGCTCGTATTCTGGTGTTGTTACGTTTTATGTCAATCACAATCATTTGAAACTGGCTTGCAGGTTCATATTAGAAAAGGTATATATGCATTTTATATTGCAAACTAACGTAAACATCACGATAGTGAAAAGAATTAACATCATAGTTTTCTCAGTAGTAGGCAATGTTTTCAGTTGATCTCCCCCATTTGATAATAGCGAACTTTAAGCAAGGCTTAATCTAGTACGGGAATGTGACAAGAAACAGCCTTAAATTTTACACTGTACTATACAAAATCGATAAACTATCGACGGACGCAACAAGGGTGGAAAAAATAGGCAAACACGCGAGAACTGCTTGCAGGAAATGTTAAACAGCTGCAGGAAATTCGTTTGAATGCAGATTTGCTATTGAAAATTTGAAAGAAACCTTAACACTCATGTCCCACTATGGGCACAACAACATATGGTTGACAGACATTATTTCTTGAATTTAAAACCATGGTCAGCTAGAACACTATATATGCTCATGCACATGCAGATTTAGCACAGAAATACTCAGTCGGTTTGCAGGAAAATTTTTGTCTCCAGGTTGTGCTATACCAGGAAGAAAATTATTTTTCCTGCCCTGCCACCCTGGAACGCAAATGCAAATGCATCGATGACGGCGTGCAAGTACAATAATCATAATATTGTAGGAAAGAAATTATTAATTAAAATCTCCTAAAAGTATTAGATATTGCTCTCTCTATGTTTACAACTGCAAATCACAGATTATCACGTCTTGTATACAACAGCTGCATTTCAAGCTGCATGGGACAACGGTTATTTCTAAGTGAATCCAAGAACTCTTTTCGACCATAAATCCTTGTCTTAACCTTTTGCGAAAAGTTGAAACCTTTTTCGGTGTTCTCTTATTAACGTTTGTCAAATTTGCCCTTTGACTGACCCATGCACTCTTACTCAGGCGCGACATAGCATGCAGAGTATCTAGGTATTGTACCCGGCCAGCGTTCAAACCATCATAGCGAGCGAAAACTTTTCTAATTCCTGGTTGCCGTGATATAAAAAGTAAAAACTGCAAATTATTTTTATTTTATTTTTGAATTAGAGATGCCTTCCCGATATATTTACCGAACACCTGTTGATGCCCGCGATACGTCATGGTCAGTTTGAACATTTGCGTGATCTGTTGAAAATGTTTGACCCGACATTGGAAGTATGGACGCCTTATCTGAATGGTGCATGTGGACATCTTAGTCGTTCTAACTTCCTCAATGTTCTGTATCAAGTACAGCTACTGATGAAGGTAATGTATTGGACTAGGGTGTATAATTCTACAATCGTAACACAAGTTTTGTGGACACTTAAATACCAGATCTGTGCGAGAAGTAAAAGTAAAAGATCACTATTCATGTACACGTGACTTCATGTTTTCTTTCCCGCTTCCCCGGGCAGTGTTGGATATCACATTGGATTTTTACGATTTTACATGCATAGTATTACCTAATTAAACCAATGTGTACGCTATTTGACCCATTAAGCAGAAATGCCCTAATGCGCCTTGCTTTGTTAATTAATTTTACTCTTCCTAAAGCCAAACAATTTTACTCCATAAATGATAGCCTTGCACATCAATAAATTAACCAAACAATCTGTTATCTTGTTAACCCATGCATTAGGCAACAAAACGCCCTAATGCGTTGTTCTCTCTTATTTTACTCTGCCTAACGCCAGACGATTGTACTCGTTAAGGGGAGAGTCTTGCGCGTTAAGTGCTGACTTAGAAAATGTAACCTACATCGATGGCTACTTGCAAACAAAGTTACACTTAATAAACGACAACGAACAATACTGTGTGTTCCTAAATCAACGCTATTAAAGAATATATAATGCCATTGTTTCATCACACTTTAATTATTGTAAGTTCGGTTTGGGATAACTGTTCCAAGCAGGGCCGTCCCGAGGGACTCGCTTCAGGGGGGTGTTTGGTTAAATCTACCTGAAAGTATCAAAAGTTCGAAATTTACCTGAAAAAAATATTTTTTTACCTGAAATTTTTTTTATGCGACCCCCCCCCCCCTTTTCGGTCAGTGTACCAATTTTTTGGTCAAAAATGTTTTCCGGACATACCAAAATTTTTCGTGACGTAAAAAATTTTTTCCGGACATCATCAATTTTCTCCATTTATCCAAAAAATTTTTCTAAAATCCAGAAATTTTCTAAAATTTTTGTAAATTAACCTCATTCTTTTCCAAATTCACACTTATTTTTGTAAATTAACTTTCTCTTGGCCTAGAAATTACCTGAATTTGTGTTCATTTACCTGAATTTCTTCTGCAAATCTACCTGGATTTACCTGAAATTGCCCACATGCGCAATTATCAGGGGGCATGGTTCCAAGTATCTACTTGACAAATTGCAAAACTTGCAAACTGATAGAGCCGCACGAACATCATATCAGGCACGGCCTAGAAAACAAATTTTGTTAAACTTTTTCCTTGGCCTTTCCGGGCGTTGCCACCACGCCCCGGCGAAAGCAAGCAGCAGCACCCCCAGATATTTATCCACCTCCCCCCCGAACGAAAATATGAAAATCCGTCTCTGCATCATATAATGTTAGCGCATGGAACGTCATATAATGTTACAGTAGAGAGTTTGAGCAGACAACGAAGTACGAAGACGAAGGCATACTTGACAATTTTTGCCGTATGTACATTATCTTGCGCATACTGAGTTGGACGTCACTGGTGGTTGCATAACGTATCTTCCCATGTGTCGCTGTTTATGAATACTGACCATAAATCTTGCCCTGATCCAGAAAAAACAGCGAGACATGAAACTATATCCCTTCTTTGTCCTTCTGCCTTCGTGCAGAACGAGTTTCACAACGTAATTTGCCAAAGTATTCGTTGTAAACGAAGGCAGAAGACGGGATATGGATTCATGTCTCGCTGTTTTATCCTGATCGGGGTAAGGATTTGGGTCAGCATTCACAAACAGCTAGACATAAATCTCTAATCTGTCTTCACTCCTGACCCTAAACTCAGAATGTGCAAGGTAATGTGCAAGACAGGCAAAAATTGTCAACCACGTCGTCGTCGTCCGACTTCGTTGTCTTGCTCAAACTCTCTAGTAGTTCCTCTAAAACACAGATTTAAGGGCAACAAGACCATGAAAATGTTCATGCACAAAATAATTAAGAAATGATAAAGTGCCATTATCTTTAATTAATAAACATGTTAAAACAAATTGAAACTAATCATAGGTATGATTTGCGATGTAGCTAAAAGCATTAATAATTATGTTCTTGATAAATCCGATCATACATGCAAATGAAGAGGATGTTTTGCTCATCTTAGCTCGCAATTTCTGATATTGCTTCATATCTTGTGTAGGATTACTTCCGTGCGGCCATGACGTGTACCAAGTTCTACCAAGGCTTACCACATCACCCAGCTACTAGCTACACTGACCTCTATTCAAGACTGCACTATCTGCAGGATGCACTCGCACATCTCGAAGCAGTGCGTAAACATCAACTGTCAAAGAAGGGTACACTGGCCATGGTGACAAGCTCGCTGCAGAAGACAATGGGAGAGTCAAGTGAAGATAAATCTCGCATGACCGTCACTCCGACTGAACTGACGAGCCATATGAATACGATAACGTTGCAAATTGATGTAACACAATTTATGCATAATTGTTTGATAGAAGGAACACTGAGGCAGAGAAAGGAAAGGACAAAAAAGTTTGGCACTTTGTTTGATAATGCCAGTGTTAAATGTGATGTTGTTTCCAAGGTAAGGTGAAAGTGTAAAGATTGCATGAATTTCAAAATTGAATGCTTGTTCAAACGCAGTGTTGGAAAATGTCCAGCAGCACCGCTTCCAGGAAATTTTTAACAAAATATCTTCGCAGGAAATTTTCTTACAACTTACATGAATTTTTGTCAACTCGTATACTAGAATGTCATATAATTTATACTTATTGTTTACAAAGACCATTTGCAAGTCGAGATTGTCTTGTGCCGAGGTTGAAGTTTATCACGTTGTGCAGCACCATACTCTCTCTCTCTCTGAAATATATAGCTATCATGAAGTTTTATATTTATTTACCTTTTGACAACTAGAGCAGGGTCACCACAACAGCATGTGCCAATTACTGTGGGCCCTTTTACTGTGGGCCCTTTTACCTATAACCCACCCTGTCAACTTTCCCTGTGGGAGGAAACCGGAGTACCTGGGGAAAACCCACGACTTTCGACAGAGCGTTTACTTTTACTCTTTTCACATGAGGACTGGGTTCGAGTCGCATTGAGAAAGTTCTCACTGAGGCTTGAACCTGCGGCCTCAAAGGTGAGAGGCAAATGCGCTAACCACTTGGCTACCGAACACTTCTGCAAATATTTTATTTATAATCGTATGTGCATGATATAAGAATAATTTGTTATATTATCCGACAATAAATAAGTAAAATAACCCAACTTTTGACTTGTACACAGGAAATTTCTATTTTTGAATTTTGCTGCCAGGAAAATATATTTTCTATTTTATTTGGACTCGAGTTCTCGCTCCAGATATATACGGAACTCATTGGCTATTTATACGAGTCGTTCCTATCGGAGGATATTGGATCGGGTTTGACTTTGTTTAACATTTTCATCCTGCAACATTGTGCAACATTTGACGATTACGCATTATGACTTAGTACGTTCAACTGACATCGTTCTACATTGTTTGACCAATATTGTTGGATTCCCGTGAATAAGATGAAGTGCAATAGAATTACTCTATTTCGAGAGAGTGGAAATTTCGGTCAAGGGAAGCAAAATTAGGTTCGATATAGCGAGCTTCGAATAAAAGTGATTGAAATAAAATGGCCAATCTCTGGAAAATGGGTTTAAGTTCGAAATAGTGGGGGTTTACTGTAACTATTAAATAGGCCTACTCTGGAACCTAAAATCACCTTGAGGTTTTCGCAACACTTCCCAAAGTTAAATGCCTTTAATTAAGACCCATTTCCACTTAGGAAAATGTTCTGCAGAAAGAAAATTTTGTAAAATGTGATTGGCCGACATTTGGGCTCTTTCCATTTGACGGAAATTTCGGAAATCTTGCTTGAAAATCAAATTGAATGGATGTTTCGAAAATTTCTGACAATCTCTCGAGGTTGTCCACAAATTGGAAATTCCAGAAGTTTCGAAATTTTCACACTCCATTAAAACATTTCCCAACCACGTCGCTGCTTTCCAGTCTTTGATGAGCAAAAACCGCCACCAAAACAAAAATGGCGGGTTCTCGATTATTTCAGTGCCTTGAGTCTGGATTTATTTCGCCGAATTCTGAAAGCGGCAGTGTTAAATTTTTCAGCGATTTGAGCGGCAGTGTCAAATGTCAAAGTCAAATGTCAGTGTCAAAGCAGCAACGTGGTTGGGAAATGTTTTGAAACTTCCGGAATTTCCAATTTGTGGACAACCTCGAGAGATTGTCCGAAATTTTCAACGTGTTCCACTTGATTTTCAAGCAAGATTTCCGGAATTTCCGTCAAATGGAAAGCACCCAACAAACCTCTCATTATTTACAAGGCCTGCACGCTGTAGCGTTCCATTTTGCCACTGGACACTCCAGAAACGCAAACTGGGCTTTTTGTTGAAATGGAAAGCGCCCAATCCGTCGGACAATTTTTTTTTGCATTTTCAGTGTAAATGGGCTTTAAGTCGCCCAAAGTTACGGGGACTTTAGGTCGTTATAAAGATTTTTCTGTGCTGAGTGGTTATATTACTACCTGAAATAAACAAGCAGAATCTCGACGTTTCGAGCGTAAGCCTTCGCTCTCCCGCGTGGAAGAAACTGGGAGCCTAGAAACAGACCACGACAATCCGTGTTGGCTGACTATGTTTCAACCTGGAATCAACGACTAATATATTCCGTGTTTTGTTTTAGGTATTACTAGCAGGGAGTACGGTGGACGATGGTTTCAGTTTGTCCTGTCGAATAATGCAGGTATAAGACTTTTGCTTTCTTCCCGCTAAAAAACGATATATTTATTAGCTTGTATTGCTTGTGCACACAATTTACCATGGTATTATTTGTAGGATTTTCGACTGCCTGCCTTAAATGTGTACAAGACGGTTGCAGAAAGATTAGTAAGTGAACAGAAATTTAACGAGATTCAAGTGTTATTATCGAATGCAATTCAAACAAGATTAATGAATGATAAAGACCATGACGCTGTTGTCCTTAGTTTGCTTGGAATGTTAACTGATGATGATAAAAAGGTACGTCGCTTTATGAAGGCCGGTCCATATGAATGTGTGTGAATGTTTCTTTAACAATGCGTGCAGTGAGTGGTGGGACTTGGTCTTGTGTTAGCTTTACCAAAAACATTTTTGGTAATTATGGGCTTGGAAGTACTTGATCAATATCTTTGAAAAAGCTTTACGCTGTTTTTCACCTTAAATGCACAGTTCAGCCTTTTGAATGATGGTTTTTAAGGCGCATTTCAATACAATGCAATACAATTGAAAAAAAAGCTAACCAGGAAAATCAATTAAGCATAATTCAAGATCAACAACCTTAATGTTTTTAACATTTTAAAACATTTTTATTGTTAAAAACATTGAGTTTACTGATCTTGAATTATGCCTAATTGATTTTCCTAGTTAGATTTTTTTTCCGATTACTGTGGGGGAAAGGAGGCACTTTTTCTTGTGCGAGAATCTTTACTGACCCAGAAAGAACACGAAAGTTATTTTGGAAGTTATGAGCTATCCATGTCAGAACTGGCCTGGGTCATTCATGCCCGAAAATGGGAGGAAGTGATTTGTCATAGATCTATACAAATACAACTAGATCGAGTATATATTGTGTATGTCGACGTTGTGAGCTCCACCTCATGTGCTCTGGAAACAAAAATGTCTCTTACCTTTCGATACGATCGAAGTGGGAAACCAATTTAAAGGACGTTCGCAATGGACTTTAGTTGATCTAGTCATCTACTCTTATTTTATATTTTTTCAACGTCTGTCTTTGTTTTCAAAATATTTTGTTTGATGTGTAAACGAACTGAATCTATGACCAAATTGGCATGATACAAACTTTAAAAGACTGAATATTTTCTGACAGCACTGAAAAAAAAGCAGAAGCAGATGAAAAAAAAATGAAAAAAACAGTTGAACCCCTATAAACGGGCGCCTCTTATTAATCCCTAATAAGCAGACACTTCCTTTAAACAGATGCATTTTGTAACCGCATCCCACAGGTGTGATCAACTTAAAATCTATTTCCGATTGCACAAGGTTGACATATTTACATCCTTGATGATAACTTGATTTTTTCCATAGTGGAGGCAAGCTGAAGCGCTTATAAAATCTTTAAAAGATGAAGGAAAGAAGGTAAATGTAAAACATCCGTAATAGTGGGGTGGATAAGTGAAAGAAAGCACCATATTGACAGGATGTGTAGACTTTGACACAAGTATGAATATCAGATATAGAGGCATCTATGAAATTAACGCTATATAATAGCCAAAAATTTGGAATTTCTGACATTTTATTAATAAATTTCTATTACTGATGGAAATTTTAAAACTCCAAGGTAACTCACAGAAAAAATAAATTGTATGGTTGAAACGTACGCAAAAAACTGTCTATAGAACACTAAAGCAGTTATTTATTTTCCAAATATTTCCTGAGCTGCAACCTGTAAAAAGGCGATTTGAAGCTAGTGCCAGACTTTGCACCTATTTTTTTTTAACTATTTTGTGCGATTTCGAAACTGATTAATTTCAAAACGACTTGGCAAATAGAAAAACTGCTTTAATATTCTATAGACAGTTTTTTTGTGTACTTTTTAGCCATACAACTTATTTTTTCTGTGAGCTACCTTGGAATTTTAAAAATTCTATCAGTAATAGAAATTTATATTCAAATATCAGAAATTCCAAATTTTTAGCTATCAGCGTTAATTTCACAGATGCATGCTTCCATATCTTCCATATCTTCCAGATGTTCATGATTGTCTCGAAGTCTATACATACATAGTGTCAATAGGCAATTCCAGCTTTTAGCTTCTGCGGGCAGGGGATGATGGGAAGTAAGGTATCATATTGCTGATTATGCTGAAATATTTTAATAAAAACTGCCGAAACAACAGAAATATTTCAATACTTACAAGTATAAGCTATCACTCCGGGTTTACACGGACACCATTTTTATTTTTTCAGCCTAATCAGCAATATGTTACCTTACTTCCCATCATCCCCTGCGCGCATAAACTAAAAGTTGGAATTGCCTATATGGTGCTTTCTTCACTATAACTGCACAATTATTGCAAAATTGTGTGCTTTTCCGCCCCACTATAACAATTGCTGCATGTATGAAGCTAACTTATTATGTTTAGTTCAAATTCTATGAATGTGTAGCTACTTGATTGAGTCAAGGGAGACAAATTTGTCCCAGGGACAAAATAGTATTGAATAGCGAAGAGAGAGTGCCTGGGACTAGGCTAATAACATCCCTGATTGGGAATTATAATATTGCGTTTGTAAATTCTTAACGCTGATTGGCTAAGAGCCGTGTTGATATAACTCAATGTCAACACGGGAAATTTTCCGCCGCTTGTAAACACAGAATTTTTTCTTATCTTTCGAGCTTTTGACATTGCTATATTATAAAAAAAATATAAAACATTTTTTCCGTATTGATATATAGTTATATCAACACTCGTGGAAGTTGGGAAAACTCGAAATTGTATGAAATTTTCTCGTTTTCCCAATTCCACTCGTGTTGATATAACTGTATATCAACACGGAAAATGTTTTATATTTGTTAAATGTAAATTAATTGGGGGTCTATTGTATTAAAATTTAAAGCAGAGACAATTACTAAGGGACAAAGTAAGTTAAGTAACGACCTTACTAACGTATATTTGCTAGAACTTAATAAGGTTTTAACGCCGTTTACACAAAGTAGATGAACATTTTCTGGATATTTCCCTTCTAAATTTAGGACTTGATCACTATTGATGGCGGGCTTCTAGTATTTCCTTTGCATTGTTATTTTGGTAAAAATTTCTGCAATCTACCCTTCCAGAAAGTACGTCATTTTGCCTATAAAGCTTCGTTTTCGTGTATGTATATCATTAGTTAAAGCCTAATGTCTCAATTATAAACTCGTTTCCCGAGCATGCCCGTTCGCAGGTTAAGGGTAGGCATAGCTCTGGAGAAATCGAATTGATTCAGGCCGCGTCACCGGTGATTGGCTAGCTGCAGGTAGTATACTTTGGATTTCCAACGTGAGAATTTCTCGTTGAAAATTTGATACTTTTTACACTGAAAACAACTAAAAATTCTGGGGGAAATATGTACGAAAGCTTCGGATTGATAGGGATACAACTACCTGAAAAATACAAGGAAAACTTCGACGTTTCGAGCGAAGGCGCTTCGACTTGTACTGTTAATGTTTTGATACATCGTCAAGAATGAGTGGACGTTTGCTGTGAAGTGTGGGCCTGCGGTTGATGTCTTAAAAACCGGACTAAACGTTTAAACTTCCTTGACATTGGATTATTGACGTTGCTCTCATACACTATATATGTGCTTTAAAATTTAAATTTTACTTTCCTGTCAGAATTTATGGTATACAGTGCGTAGTGTTAGATCCACACTTGACAGCAAACATTCTCTCATTCTTGAGGAGATTATATTTATCATGAATACCGGCAGTTTAAAAGGTCAAATACGATGTATACAAACTAGAGGTGTGCAAATCCGATCCGAAACCGATCCGAATCAGATCCGATCGGATTTCAGAACCAAAATATTCATATCGGATCGGATTGATAAAGTTGTTTCGTAGTCGGATCGGATCGGACTTCGATATCCGAAATAAAATGAATTAATTATCCACGCATTGTCGCAAGAATTAATTATCCATGCATTTATCAAAGCATCATCGCGGTTGTCGCTGCATTATTCGTTTGATACTTCAATTGGACGTCACTTTGTCAGCTTCTTGACATATATTTCTTGCTTTTATATTTATTTGGTTAAACATTTCAACTTGAATGAGAAATTTATTTTATTAAAAAATTCTTCGGATCGGATCGGATTGGAATTCTTTTTCAATACTCGGATTGGATTCGGATTAGACAATTTCGGATCGGATTTTAAACATTAGGCAATTGTCGGATTATAAACGTCCAATCCGATCCGATGCACACCTCTAGTACAAACACTAACAGTACAACTCGAAGCGCCTTAGCTCGAAACGTCGAAGTTCTCCTTGTATTTTTCAGGTAGTTGTATCCGTATCAATCCCAAGCTTTCGTACATATTTCGCCCAGAATTTTTAGGTGTTTTCAATCGATTTCAGTGTAAAAAGTATCAAATTTTCGACGAGAAATTCTAAAACTTTGTTTCTATTTTGCAACAATTGCCGAGCATGCGCACAACTCACGTTGGAAATCCAATGTGAATCAATTGGATTTCTGCAGAGCTATGCCCACCCTTAACCTGCGAATGGACATGCTCGGGGAACGAGATTGGGCTTTATAGCCAAAGTGACGTACTTTACGGAACGGTGTATCAGGGCGCTGTACGTGAAACACGGGTGTTTAAACGCACAGATAAACATATGTGCATGCAGAACAGGTGGGAAATTTGTCTGAGCATGCGCGAGCAAAATAAGCCACGCAATTGCGTGGAATACACGCAACGCGTGTTTACAAAAAGGCACAGTCGTGTAAATATTGCCAAATGTTTGTACAAAATAAATGACTGTTTTATGTTGAAAATGGACATAATCTAAATTAATCATACAGAATTGTTTAGTGACGTTCTATTTCAGTACCCTGCCATTGTCTCTGGTGGGCTGTCCGTGTGTATTCGATCTGAAACAGTTGCTACTTTGCTGTCGAAAAATTTCGAATGTTTACATGAAAATAGAGGCAAGTCGTGCATTTTACAACCTCGTAAACTGTATGAGCCCCTATTTTTACGCTTATACCTAAGATATCAAATAAAAATACATGAAACAGAGAACATTTTTAGAAAGTTTTATCGTGAGGCCACGGCCAGTTTTTAAAATATCTTTATTTCTGTTCCGGTCATCACCAAAATTACACTAAAGCCGGGCTTGAATATACAACAAATTTTGAATCTCATCAAGTACAAAAATATTTAACGTGTAACCAAAATATGCTCATGAAATCGAAATTAATAGCTAAATTTTCAAACTAGACCCTTCTCGAAGCGGTTTTCATGAAGGAAGTTCACATTTCGGCCTTTGATTCTTGGCAAAAATTTGACCACAACACGTGCGAAGCAACTGGGTCTCAAAGACTGAACTAAAACATTGTGAGCCCCTATTTTCCTGACGATATGTTTGATACCTACAAACGCCGAAAAGTTTTTTCTTTTCATTTAGCTATATTTGAAATTGAGGCCACGGGCTATTTTTGAGAAAATACAGTTCAAAGTCAAGCTATTTTTACATATTTTCAAAATTTGTCAAATTTCGCGAGCTTGTATTTTGAACTTAGACAGCTGAAGTTACATTAAGAAACATAGGATGGAAAATGTGAGACATATAAAGTTAATTTCAACTTGCATTTCATTCTCATATCTCGTCTTTCTTCGTTTATTACGGTTTTAAACAAGCCACAGATCGACGTGTACGGTATTTACTCCCTTCTTGAAAACTTTCTGCTTTGTTTTGAATGTAAATGCAATGAGCTTTGTTTCTGCCCGCGATTTTTTTGGTCAGCGACGACAAATTTCCCACCTGTTTGCATGCAGTGTTTTACAGCACCCTATGCGTGTTCTAATGTGGAGAACGTGTCCTATATATAGTCGTACTAGTTTTCACATCTCCCCAATTAAGATTTACTACGCCTTTGTTTTTATCCTTTGACATTTTTAGAAAAACTAACATAAATCTTCATTTTCGTTATAGGTTGCTGCTTACATACGTTTTCGTCGACTAAAAACTGCCTATTTGATAGCTGTGGCAAGTGATAGAGTTGGCGATGTGAAAACCATTGCAAATATGGCAAGAGAAACTGAACAAACCAAAGTATACAATATTTGTATGAAGTGGTTGGAAACCAGACAGGCAAAACAGGAAAGACAAGACGTTTTCCTTACAAGAGACTGAGCGAGAACGCGCGCTATTATGCAGATTGGTTAACATAACCGGTATATAATAGATAAGATCAGTATTACATGCATTAGACTGTTTCATAGGCCTGTATTCGCCATTGTTCGCCCCGAAAATTTCTGAATATTATGAAATTGTATAAGTGTAACATTGGCTAAGTTGATACTGGGAACACGAAACTGGATGTCGAATGTCGTGCATCGAATATCGACGATATTCTAAATAAACGTTTTATTGCTGTGAATGATAAATTGCATATACAAACAGGGCTACCGTCAATTCTTTATTAAGTTAGGCCTACGAGAGCTTGTTTATTTCAGGCATGTGGGGATTGGAAAATAGGACTTAATAGATCGTGAGATTATTAACCCAAACACAGCAAGAGAGGCAATGAAATAATAAATCTAATCAGGCAAATTAATCTAATATGTACACATGTTTTCTTAGTCTTGAAGGGTTGTTTTTCCCTAATAAAGTCTTCTTATATTCATTACAAACAACATGAAAGAAAATCAAACAGAAATTTGATGTTGTTGCTGGTATTCCAAAAGTCGTAGGTTCGATTCCCACCGTGGCTAGGCATATTTTTCAAGCCTGCCCGGTGTGGATATACACTCAGAGTAACATCACAAACATCTTATTCACCTGAGTACATTACACCAACACAGAAAATATCATGATTACTAGATTACATTGATATCGAAGGAACTAGACTCAGTTCCGAAATATCACATACTCGAACCGACCTGACCGCGTAGCTCAGTTGGCAGAGCATTGGGCTGGTATTCCAAAGGTCGTAGGTTCGATTCCCACCGTGGCTAGGCATATTTTTCAAGCCTGCCCGGTGTGGATATATACTCAGAGTAACATCACAAGCATCTTATTCACCTGAGTACATTACACCAACACAGAAAATATCATGATTACTAGGTTACATTGATATCGAAGGAACTAGACTCAGTTCCGAAATATCACATACTCGAACCGACCTGACCGCGTAGCTCAGTTGGCAGAACATTGGGCTGGTATTCCAAAGGTCGTAGGTTCGATTCCCACCGTGGCTAGGCATATTTTTCAAGCCTGCCCGGTGTGGATATACACTCAAGAGTAACATCACAAGCATCTTATTCACCTGAGTACATTACACCAACACAGAAAATATCATGATTACTAGATTACATTGATATCGAAGGAACTAGACTCAGTTCCGAAATATCACATACTCGAACCGACCTGACCGCGTAGCTCAGTTGGCAGAACATTGGGCTGGTATTCCAAAGGTCGTAGGTTCGATTCCCACCGTGGCTAGGCATATTTTTCAAGCCTGGCCGGTGTGGATATACACTCAAGAGTAACATCACAAGCATCTTATTCACCTGAGTACATTACACCAACACAGAAAATATCATGATTACTAGATTACATGCATGTTATCGAAATTCTTGATCCACTTTGCTATAACAAGACGAGTTACACAGTGTTACAGTAAGCTGCAATCCTTGACAAAACATCTGCCACTCTTCCAATTATTTGACAAAATTTCGTAATATTATCGCAAATTTAGAAAAACCTCCCCCTTACCCCACCATTCAATGTTGATTGCATTCCCATGCAGAATATGGATAAAACGTGGACTTTTTTTTTTGGGGGGGGGGTGGAGGGGCAAACGAGTAAATTATTCCTGTCTAGTAGTAAAAATAGCCGCGGAGGAATGTTTTAATAGTGTCGCAGATGGTTTTGATATGACCAGGATTGTGGTTTTCCACTGTGCCAATTAAGGCTTTTTTAGGAATTTGTCAGTGGGGGGAGAGGGGCATCTACGGAAAGCAAATTGTTCTTGGTTATAAAAAATTGTGGTATGATGTCGTATGTAATAGGACGAGGGTTCGTATTTTTCACCCATATGACTGAATTTCCGTGCGTTTAGATAGACTGAAGTAGTGAAGTCCCGACTGCCCCGTTTACACTACGCTCAATTTTTCGTACGGCACGGATAAAATTGGTACCCGTATACCACTTTTTTGGTTCTTGGACTACCTATTCGCCGCGAGAAAGTTGGATCAGTTCCTACTTCTTACTGTTATTATTATTATTATTATTATTATTATTATTATTATTATTATAAAGTTATTTAACAACTTACGGTAACCCTTCAGCCGAGGCTGCTTTTCAAGGGGCCGTTTTATTAATTATTTACAAATTAACTTATCAAACTACAAACTAATGTAGGTATATACAAATATAATGAAAGTAACGTCAAATACATGCACTCTAGTTAAAATGTTCGCGCGAACAAATTCGCCTAGTGGAGAACGGGCTTAATGCGGTCTTAATGTTGCGTTTCTCTATAATACACCGACATAACAGATATATTTCAACCACCTGGCATATGTTTAATAGACAGGTTCAGATTTGACTACCACGCACTATTCCTCTCACTACCTCAATAGGCATTGCATTATCAGATTAAATCCATCTGATTGATTCATTAAAATGATATCGCGGTAGCGATATAATGGAAGTCAAAGCTGAACCTCTAATAGGGACGATCAAGGTATTTTGTCATGAGCAAATAAAATAACTATAACTAAATAAAAATG
>CACRXK020001114.1:17929-53642 GCA_902702795.2 Paramuricea clavata | reverse complement strand
GGGGGGGGGGGGAGGCGTTTGTGGCAGAGAACGATATATAGGCAACAGAACTCAGTCTCAGCAAATAAGTGGGAATATTTAAGCTTGCAAAGCTTCGTAAGCTTGTCTTGTAAATTATGTTGCTTTCACATCAAATCGTGAGTTTTAACGCACTTTTCAAAACTTGACTTGCATTTCTTGAATATATACTAACTTCACTCTTGTATTAAATAGAGAATAATACATGGGTACGCGGAAATACCAGATTTATTTCGAGTGTTGAACAGGATATAGTAATGAAAAATTACGTGTTTCATGTATTTTATAATCTTCGAAATTTATATGTTACCCCAAAATGTTGGAAATCGCATCAGTCAGGGATTCTAGGTTTCAAAATTTTCCCGGGGGGTTCCACTGAAGCTTACCACAGTAAAATATCTGCGAAATCCAGCAACTAGAAGCATAACACCAGGAAGTAGATACTATATAATAATAATAATGGCTTTATTAGTAGTCCATCCACAGGGTGGCTCTTCGCCTACCAATTACAAATGTATAAATATTATTATATAGACATATTTGCGCTATAGGACTATGAGTATAAGCTACGAACTATAAAGTATAGATATATAAACTATGTACATGCTCAAAGATATATGCTTATACAATTCAATATATGGAATGTAGAAAAATATTCAATAGACAATAGTACAATACACAGGAAACCATTTGTATAATTATGATATTAAACATGTCAAGGCATATACTCTGTGGAATGATTGATATTTTTCTTTCTTTGACAAACTGAATAAAAAAGTGTTCTGTCATCACTCATTTTAAAACACTATGTAATCGTGAATCAATTTCAGTTCGGTTAACTGGGTTGAAATTCAGCCCGGGTGAAAATTTCCCTCCCCATGTAATCAGCCCCATAGAAGGGATTTTTACCATTTCTGGTTATTGATGGCAAAGGATACATATTGTCGAGATAGAAAGTGGTCAGTGACCACCCTGGCCTCTTAAATTGGCCTGTTAGGGCGTGTTTATATGAGCTCGGCTTGCCTAAGCAGAGTTGAATTATTTCCGTGTTCATAACACGAGTCTAATATTACGACATATTATGTAAAATCTGATATCTTCAAAATCTTTTTTTGTTGTAATTAAACAAATTGCACCTTGTAGTACGAGTTTAAAAGAGACAGTTTAGATCTAATACTGTTTATTTTGTGTTTGTATTTTCAAAATATGCCGTTCAATGCTATATCAAAATCAGTATGCGTGGTTCCGGTATATGTGGCTTTTTAGTAGTGAGTCGTTCTATGATTTTCACACGGCGCAACGCAGCAATCTATCTTACCAATACTTATTAACTAAAGCTGTAAGCAACTTTGAAAACGAAAGTCTGAAGAATGAAAAGCTGAAAATGATTTCTGTCATCCCCATGCAGAAACGTTTCCAACAACTATGGTGCCTTTATAGGCTTTATTATAGTCATGTAGCTAATAATCACGATAATTCCATGACTCCCTAATTAGTCACTGCACTTTAAATGAAGAAATACAAACTATATTATATTAATCATTCACACTTGCAATTTTTCCTGGGATTTCTGGTGTGATTTTCTACTTCCGATGCAGGTGAACAAGTGAATTATATGGATGTTCTGAGTGTATATGCGTAAGAAGTTATTTCGCTGGCCTCAGAGTGACAAAACGTAACAAAGCAACGGTTTTACTAACCCTATTCCAAACACCAACTCTAACCTTAATCCTAACCCTAACCTAACCCTACTCCGAGTTTGTTTCTAAACCAATCTTGAAGAAAAAAGTTTTGATGAAATGTCATTCTGAGGTCATGAGCGAAATAACTTCTTCCAGTATATGCACCCCGCTCATTTGAACATCCATAACCCATCCGTAACCCATCCACTCGTTTACATCCACCACAAGAAGAAAATCAGCAAAGACTGCAAGCGTACACGGTCCTTTAGACTTACATAGATTGCCCATAATCCAGTACTGGAAACGCCTGCATGAAGTTTGCTCATCGCAAAAGCACCACAAGCAACACACCCAAATGCCAAGCCCAAGAGCGCGAAGCCAATTACGAAACTAGCTTGAGCCATTCCTCTTGATAAAGTCATCTTGAATCCTTGATGTAAAGTTACGCCGAAAGTATAAAACAACTGTAGTCTTTGTATATACTTCTAGAAGATACCGCTTTTTTTTACTCTGCGTTGCAATGAATTATCGTACCTTAAATAATCCTTTACCATTTCCTTGTTCGGCGTTTTGGTGTAATTATATAAAATGTATATCACAGCAGGCTTATAACTGGGTTATTGTTAATTGTAAGTCAAAATATTCAGAACCCAATTGCCGATTTCACACAAAGTTAAACCTAGAAATTATATACGTATATAACTCACTAAGCAAAATGAAAGATATACACGCAACATTAAAAGGGATTGTTCACCATACTGAATAGCAAATCGCTAATGTCAGACAGCATTTTAAAAGCTGGAATGTTTACTTTTTATTGTTGAATGAAATGTATATACACAATTTATGCAGGAATTTATATCGCAATTTTAATGCAGAACACATAGACTACAGTCAAAAGCGTTTTGAAATTACACATAAAAATTGACGTAAAACGTTTTTCACAAAGGATTCAATACAATACAGTCTATATTGATACTGTATAGCTTCTTGACCTATTAATGTTGAATCGAATTTATACCATGCTTAGATCTGTTGCATTCATACGTGCAACAAATTTTATATGCAACCTAGCTGTAAGTGTGTATTGTCGTTGTGTGCCAATCGTCCTGCGCCATACTGTGCTATTGTCGAAAAAATGCTTTTCTTATGAAGGAGTGCAAGTTTTCTAAGAGAAAACACGACGTGACGACGGCATGGAACAAAAGCTCATTTTTTAATTATATATGACTCGAAAGGCACAATATAATATACCGCGTGAATGAATTTTACTGTTAGATTAAAAACAGTTAGTACCCAATACTGTTGTTGTATCTGGTTTGCCCACCCTCAGGAAACATGACTAGGAAACAATGCTTCCTGGTTTGCCCACCTTCAGGAAACATGGCTAGGAAACAATGCTTCCTGGTTTACCCACCTTCAGGAAACATGGCAAGGAAACAATGTTTCCTGGTTTGCTCACCTTCAGGAAACATGGCAAGGAAACAATGTTTCCTGGTTTGCCCATCTTCAGTAAACATGGCTAGGAAACAATGTTTCCTGGTTTGGTTTTCTCACCTTCAGGAAACATGCCAAGGAAACAATGTTTCCTGGTTTGCCCATCTTCAGGAAACATGGCTAGGAAACAATGTTTCCTGGTTTGCTCACCTTCAGGAAACATGCCAAGGAAACAATGTTTCCTGGTTTGCCCATCTTCAGGAAACATGGCTAGGAAACAATGTTTCCTGGTTTGCTCACCTTCAGGAAACATGCCAAGGAAACAATGTTTCCTGGTTTGCCCATCTTCAGGAAACATGGCTAGGAAACAATGTTTCCTGGTTTGCTCACCTTCAGGAAACATGGCTAGGAAACAATGTTCCCTTGTTTGCTTACATTCAGGAAACATGGCTAGGAAACAATGCTTGCTGGTTTGCCCACTTTCAGGAAACATGGCTAGGAAACAATGTTCCCTGGTTTGCTTACATTCAGGAAACATGGCTAGGAAACAATGTTTCCTGGTTTGCCCACCTTCGGGAAACATGGCTAGGAAACAATGTTTCCTGGTTTGCCCATCTTCAGGAAACATGGCTAGGAAACAATGTTTCCTGATTTTTCCACCTTCAAGAAGCATGGCTAGGAAACAATGTTTCCTGGTTTGCCCACCTTCGGGAAACATGACTAGGAAACAACGTTTCCTGGTTTGCCCACCTTCAGGAAACATGACTAGGAAATAATGTTTCCTGGTTTGTCCACCTTCGAGAAACATGACTAGGAAATAATGTTTCCTGGTTTGCTCATCTTCGGGAAACATGGCTAGGAAACAATGTTCCCTGGTTTGTCCACCTTCGGAAACATGGCTAAGAAACACCGTTTCCTGGTTAGCCTGCGTGGCAGGCCTTCAATTTTATGGGGGCCTGATTTGCAGCGGGCAGGATTTAATTGAGGGCCAGCCACGCAGGCTATTTCCTGGTTTGCCCACCTTCAGGAGACATGGCTAGGGAACAATGTTTCCACAAAAAGGTTACAAAAAGATTTTGGCAAAATTTCCAAACATCACTCGTACTATTAATCCCTAATTGTACTCCCCATCGCATGATTACCTATACCACTGTATGCCGGTCAAAGAAATTAAAACATACAGATGAATATTTATTCCAAGATACATTCTATACAGAAATACAGTGGCGAAAATTTCGGTGGGGTGCAATTATCCCCCAACCTTTACGTACGTTGAGTGCATAAATGGGTGAAAGGGGCTTGTCGAAAATTCAGTAGCACTCTAAAGACTCCCTTGGTTAAAAATCTCCTGGCTAATGTAAAATTAACACTGTTTGGGGGTAACATAATGGTTAAATTCTTGGTTAATAGTCAAACTAACATAATCTGGTTAATTCAACCATATATACCATGGTTAAATTAGCCAGGACTATGATCAAATTAACCAGAACTGTATAAATTTAACAGGAAACATTCAAACAGTGTTAGATTAACCAAAAAATTCATAACTATAGGGTGTTTCCAGAGTGAGCCTTTGTTCCCCATGACAGGAAAAAATAATTTCCGCCACTGTAGAAATAATTTCTGTCATATACTAACTAGTTAAAATACATTAGTTACTCTACAAAATGCTACTATACTCAGAGTCTAATAAAATATTTGCGTTTTGGTCGGATACCTGAAAGATACGTAAAGGTTTGCTTTAATCTTTTCAGGACGTTCCGCCCCAAAACACGACAGTTTATTGCTGAATACTGCTACGGTCCCCCATATTATAGCGTTCTAAAGAACACTCGGGTTAAAATATTTCGGGCTAGTATATAGGTAATAGTATGGTTTCGAGTGCAACTTGGAAAAAAATATGCACGAGTGAGTTTTTCAAAGACTATCAAACTTGCGCGAGTCCGAAGGACGAGAGCAATTTGAAGTCTTTGAAAAAACTCACGAGTGTAAGTTTTTCCAAATTGCACGAGAAACCATACTATTACTTATTAATAACATACATGAAAAAATTATGTAGTCACTCCTAAAAACTCCTAAATGTTGGGTTTTTGTATTATTTCTGCTGGAAATTGCGGTATCTTATTGGCTATCTTTGTTATTTTTTCATATTTTAGGCCAATCAGAAAGCCTAAATGGTCGATGAACTTTGCACTGTATTTCTTTTTTTTTGCACTGTATTTCATTTTTTTGCATTGTATTTCATTTTTTTGCACTGTATTTCGAAAAAATTGCACTGCTCTGAGCCAGTCAGAATTGAGAAATGTTTTCATGTATATTATTAACCAGGAAATTTACCCAGGAATATTACGTTAACCCATATAGTGTTATTTCATTAATGTCATTTACATAAAATCTCGCATACATGCATACGAATTCTGAATACATTTTTCCAAGTCGGCGAATATCTAAAGGCTGGATTATACTATCAAAATGCAGAAATAAATTATATGTTTTGAAGGATTTGTAAGAAGTGTTTAACACTAAGTCAGTTTCTTCAAACATTTCTTACAAATCCTTCAAAATTTAGAATTTATCGATGCAAAATTCCTACTGTGATCAGAGAAACTTTGATAGTGTAAACAAGACTTAACATTAGAAGTAAAAAAATACTTCTATTTCTTAATTTCCAAAATAATTATCTCCAACAGTAATGTTTGCCACATCTTTAGGAGTCCATAATTATCAACATTTTCACAAGCGTACGGAGAGTATTCTTTTTCTCTACCCCAAACCACTCCTAGAGCGTAATTTTATTTAAACCTCAGGGATAATGCGTCTATCTACCATCGACATTTAAAAAAGCGTACATTGGCCACTAACTCCCTCCCCCTACTGTACGGTTTGTAGGCTTGGGAAAATGTTGATAATCATGAATCACCCCCACTGATCTCAAATATTGACACTGGATAGAGCAACCTTTTGAATTCGGGAAATTTTGAAGCCAGAATACTTACGAGAGATTTTTAAATCTGTCACATTACTTAGAAGTCAATCGTTACGTGTTTAAATTGGTTATACTATCGGCAAATATCTTTCTCTACGTAACTTGAAAGATACAGCAGCCCAGATCTCTTCTAATGAGTTTTAGAACTTTTTAAACACGAAATAATGAGACTTGAGTTGGTCATATTGCTGTGACCTCATTAATTATTCGCTGGCAAATTTCAAAAGTAAGAGACGCCACCAAAGGCCAATTTCCACTCAAGAAAAATTTCAACGGACAGAAAATTTTCCCTGTTTAAAGTTGAAAATTTTCGACTTCAGAATTTTTTTCCGACGGAAAATTTGTGTTGGCCGATCACATTTCACAAAATGTTCTTCATGCGAAAAATTTTCCTGAGTGGAAATGGGCGTTAATAACCAATGGACCATTTGCATTATAGACTAAATTTTGATCTAGACAAAAATTTCATCACAGCCTGAAAGAGCATCACAAAATTAGTAATATTCCAAAGTTTCGTTGCGAAATGTTGTAAAATGTGGATAATATATAGCCACGCGAAGTTTGCCGTTTTTCAGTCATTTTGCATTACGCACTAGACATTGGGTGTTGGGGCATCAATTTCCCGTTTGTAATACAAAATGACTGAAAATTGCAAATTTCGCAAGGCTATATTATCCGCATTTTACAACATTTCGCAAAGAAACTTTGGAATATTACTAATTTTGTGATGCTCTTTCAAGCTGTGATGAAATTTTTGTCTAGATCAAAATTTAGTCTATAATGCAAATGGCCCATTCCTCTCTGGGAAATATTGTCAAACACCACTGTAGATTTGCGGTGGTCACATCAATGCTCGCTCCAGTCCTATCTTTGAGATCAGTGATGACCCTATATATCTAGGCATGAGATTAAATAAAATTGCTGTCTATTGCCATATCTCAACGAATCTATGTCTATTTTCCTTCTAATTCATTTACGCCTATGCTCAAGTGTATAACAGCTAGCCATACGACGGGTGATAGTATGTCCGATTGCATGGATTTATTCGATTTAAGTCCGATAAGTAATTCCCATCGTCTGCAGCTGATGAACAACAACATACAAAACATTGTCTGTATGCTCATCTAAAACTCCAATGTTTGTCAACAGCATTCGAGAGATTACAGTGGCAAATTACTGTAGGTTGCCAATATATGATCAACTTTTGTAGCTGGAAATCGTAGTTCTTTAAATCGAGTTCATGCAACATTTAGCTTCATTTTACAACAATTCGCAACCAAACTTTGCAATTTTGCTCATTTTAAGATGCTATTTGCGATGATTTTAAGACGAATATCAAATGGAAACGGGTCTTTACAGCTTCGTTACACAGTTATCCAAAGTTATTCAGAGGCTCTCAGAAATTTTGGGGAGGGGCGATTGCCCCTCCCCCCCCAAATACCCGCCACTGACAGATTTTAATGTGATGAGCTAACCACGTTTCAACTAGCATCACGTTCCATTAAGCAATACAAAAACATTGGTGTTTCACATGAGAATGGGCAATGCTTGTATCTACAGTTGTTCATGCTCAGATGCAAACGACGGTAGTTAGGTCCTAAGGGCCGGGATGAAAGAGCTGTATTCTCTCAGGATTCCAGTATAATTTCGCGGATTTATAAACCAGCGACCAAACATAAGGAATGAAGAATTCCTCCGGTTGTTCCTCTTCAACGTATTTGAATTTTAGCTCGGGAAATTTCTGGAACGGAAATATGTTTATTTATTATATAGATACTGAGTATAACGAGTATTACGAATCCGATAAACTCGCGGCTGAAGTGGCGCCTTAATAACTCGCGCCATATAGTGGCGGCATAACTGGAAGTGCGCGGCTCAAAATTGGAAGTACGGCTAATAAGTGGCGTGGTAATTCAGAGCGCGGCTGGAAAAAAGAAGAGAGAGAGATGGCCCCTCTGAGCCACGGTACATTTTTAAACCAACCTCGTCCCCATGCCATCCGCGCGAAATTTGGGGAGCGTAAGATGGCCCTGGTGTGTCCTGGCATCGGACACTTAATTTCAATGCGCGAAATTGATTTGTTCTTCAAAATTTCCCACGCTTGCTGCTCCAAGACAAATAAATTTTTATATATTTTTAATCCTCGAGAAATAAGCTATCGGAAAATATTTGAATCAAGTTTATACGATCAGAAATTTAGAAGTTAGGAGTCATGACATTTGGCAGCCGCTTGACTAAAATTTAAGATAGAAAATAATTTTTAAATGAAGAAAAGTGAATGGCCTTTGCACGTCAGTCGAGACCTATTAAATATTTAGTTTAGACTGTAGGCATCAAATTTCGTCGGGAAATTTGGTGAAAACTTGCTCAAACCTTTACATACTTTATATAATCTATATCGCTATCAGGGCTGCCCAGGGGGGGAGGGCAAAGGGGGCAATTTTCCCCGGGCCCCCAGTTAAAGGGGGCCCCAAAATTTGCAAAAGGGGCCCCCCGAAAGATGTAATTTAAAAAAATTATAATTTGGAACGGTTTTTATATAAGTCATGGTATGAGAGAAATCTTTTAGAGCTTAATTTTGCTGGTATTGGTCCGAAAAAATCTGTTTTAGCCATGATTTTAGAGGTATTTGTCCGGAACCTTTTTTTCAACTTCAGTTTTACTCGTATTGAGTGTCTTGTTTCTCAGTAAATTTTGTATTCTCAAACGTATCAAGTAAATAAGTGAATCCTTGCCTTATCTTCCTCAGTTCAACAGGTACTCAAAATTTCGTACTTACTGAATGCGCGCACAGGTACGTTTATCCCCCCACCCGTGTTTTATCCCCCACCCGTGTTTTATCCCCTCGTCCGTGTTTTATCCCCTCGTCCGTGTTTTATCCCCTCATCCGTGTTTTTATCCCCTCGTCCGTGTTTTTATCCCCTCGTCCGTGTTTTATCCCCCCATCCGGTATTTAGGCTGAATAAAAAAGGGCGGATGTTGAGTTGCTTTAGTGACTAATTATTAAAGTGCCTATATCATGGTTTTGGAGTTTGCATATGTCGAAAGTTTAGGGTATTTTAAGATCAAAACTCGTGAAACAATGCACTTTCATGGTTAGTAGATTACAAAGAGTTTATGAAGGGAAAACTATTGATGTGTTCGACAAGCACAAAAATCACAGCTTGTACTATACTTTACGTTCAGCTTTGCTGAATGCTTTTTCAAGCAATACTTATGCATTTATAATATTTGAAGACTATTAATATGGCTCTAATAAAAGATTGTATTTATCTGTTTGATTCTCATTCACAAAATGTTTGTGGTATAGTGGTACATGCCTGATCCAAATGATAATAAATGCATACCCAGTTAATGCGAATTTATAAAACTTATAAATTTATGAAGACATGCAATTACTATCCTGAAGACTGTCCAACTAATCAAGAGACGACTGGGGAAGACACAGGAACTTCCGATATTTACTCGCGGCATTTCACTTACAATTTGTAATTCTGGTACAATGGCTATACCCAATCAATTTGAAAATACTGATTGACATTCAAATGATGTATCCTATTTAATAAATACATGTCGCTTTATGTATTTATGAAACTTACTACTCGATCTACAAACGTTGCTTTTATCGGTTATTAGGAGTGTTAGGGAAGCCTCACATATCGAATTTTTCCACGAGAAACGTCATACGTTCGTTTGGGGGTGGGGGTTGCAGCTGTGACGTTTCTCTGTAAACTTCATGGGAAAATTCGATAGTTTTTTCGAAAGCCTTAACATTTCGGAATCATCTCTGCAGAATATAAAAAAGAAAACAGCTTGATACAAACACCAGTCTATACATTCGTAATACCATACTTGTTCTATACGTATGCATTTATATTACTACGCCTTCCTTGCATTGAAGTTTCAAGTTTCAAGAAAAACGCGCTAAAATCATCAATATTTCATACAAAAAAAGTTGTTTGGAGAAACGTTGGAAATTTTGAAGTTCATATATATTATTATTAATAAAAAAAATATGTCAGCAGAAGATGATGTATTCCTCGCGGAAGCATCACCAATAGCCGACCGTAGAAAATAGTAGAAAATTACCCTAAGTGTACTATAAGAACAAAATATCGATAACTATGTGTGACTTTCTAAGGGGTGGTCTCCAGAGAAACGAACATATGACGTTTCAACCCAAGAGCAAAGAGCCTGGGAACGAGGTTGACGTTTCTGGTGGACAAAATCGATATGTGAGGCTTCCCTTACAGCAGACTATACAAACTACAGTGCAATTTAGCGCGTATTGTGATATATTTTTAGAGTTAAGAGTTTGTTATTGTCAATTTGTAAACGTTTATACTGTTCAGCCATTGCAATTTTGAAACATATATTCGCTCATAACTGGTCATATTTTGTATGATTTTGAAATTTATTGTAATGTTTGAACCTAAGATGGTATTATCTTCATTTTCATATAAATATATTCCTTTTCATTATTAACTCGTAGTACTTGTAAAACTCATTAAGAGGAGATTTTTTGTGTGTTACGTAACACGCGCTCAAAACTAATGCGTATAATATACCACTTGTGGTTATGACTAAACTAATATAAAGCTAATATTGTTGTAAATATGGCGTCAATTTTAAAGCGTCATTGGTAATTGTATTTTAAATAACAATTTTTAACAATTATTTTATGTTTCTCAACCCGGCAGATGCATTTAAGAAGGTAGCTAATTCTATAAACTGTTGAATATAGCTAAAACAAAGTAATTTTGAAAGGAACGCCAAAAATATTTTAAGTTTTGAAGTCATGAGGAAAATGCAAAAGAAATGAATGTTTAATCAATGTTTGTAAATCGCATAAAGATTTGTCCTGATTTACTCCAGGTGATCTCGTGTTCGTATTTTAGCCAATCAGCGCTCAGAAAGGGTTGTCCGAATAGAAATCCATTTTGATGTATTCAGTCAATTATATCTTTCGTTATTCTTTATGAAACTAGTTGAAATTTTGTAATTATGTTTGGTTATGAGAACTATACCTCTGACAAAAATATGGAATCGAAATAAAGTATATTACAGGAGATATTCAGTTGTTTTAATCATAAAATGGATTTCTATTTGACAACTAGTGCCAGTACTTTTCCGCGTATCAAGATCACCTGGCTTGATAAAGATTTGTCCTGATTTACTGATAAACTTCAGCTTTGATTTTCAAGGCTTAGACAATGTTTATTTTTAAAATTACTTCGCCAATGAACTCATAAGGTGGGTCATTTTTTAAGTACGATAAAACATTTGCATCCAATCTTTATCTGATATAGAAACTCTCGACTTCGGCTCGAGTTTGTATATAAGATAAAAATCGGCTGCGCATGCATGATGCATGTTTTATGTAGTACTTGTCACTATCCTCACCATGAATCCTTATACTCATGTCTCTAGCTTGAATGTAAAACTTACTCTAACGCTTCCTCGTACATTCCTTCATGTTCATTGACAAATCCTAGGTTATTAAGTGATTCAGCCAAAAAATCCTCATCATTCGCTCCATGGATGTGAGTCAGTATCTTGCGAGCTCTGTTATACATAAACCTCGCTTTCTCCCAATCTCCCACCTCAATCGCTACAGCTCCAAGTATGGCTAACAGTTTTGTTTCTCTTTCGGTAAAAATATCATATTTTCTATGCCTATACAACACTTCTAGAGCGTCATTGAAGTATTTGACATGCGCCATTTCGCATTTTTCTGATTGAAGTAAATAAGTACTTTTAAAACATAATAATGGAACGTGATACTGATAAGCTATATTGTACTTTTCAAATAAGATGTTAGCAATATCCAGTGCATGTTGGCAATGATCCTTGGCTTGCGCTTTGGTCAAGTTTAAGATATTACCAAATGAAATAGGCCTCTTATTCCCCTTATTTGATTTGACATTCTCATTGAAATAAAGTGCACTTACATTATAATGTGTGTCAGCGACATCTTGCAAATGAATTTGATTCATTGTCGATGAATTTTCTTCAAGTAACGAATATCGGATGTTCAGAGCTTTAAAATAATAATATAAAGCTTCCTTGATTTGGCCTGATTGTTGAAGGGCGCCAGCGTAGTTTGAATAACTGTCCCCAAGACGTTTTTTATTCATAGATGTCTGCGGGTCACGCTGGTAGATTCGTTCATTAATTTCTAGTGCTTTTCTATAGTATTCAATCGCTTCCGATACATTTTCTTGGAAAACCAAAGCATTCCCAAGCAATTTAGAAATTTCGGCAATTTCTTGATCTTCAGCAATATTCGGGGACGAATCTTGTGCGTTTGCAAGCATGTCTTTGAAGATCTTTTCAGATTTGTCGTACTCCCTAAATTGTAAGTGCAGTCTTGCTTTTATTTTTGGGTTATCGTTGTATAATTCAGAGCTTATCACATCACGTAAATTTTCAGAGGGCAATTTCTCTATAGCTTCTTCTAGTGGTACAACAGTTAAGAAAAACCTCTGTAGTAACAATGATAGATTATCAGGGAGATCTTGATTACCAAGTGCATTGAAATACTCACGTTGAGACTGATTGCTTAAATATGTTCTCAATCGAAGTTCTGCGGCTATACCAAGCACAGTTCTTAAATTCTGAGCTCTTCCTGGAGGAAGAATCTTTTCAGACACCAACCTATCGATCGTTTCCCACGAAGAAGAACAATGAATATCGAAGTACCTCCCTACATACTGTATAACAAGACTAGGAAATCTGTAGATATCTGTTTTCACTGCATAACTCTCACCTGGTCTTCTTAAGTAGTCTGCAAGAAAATTATGATATTTCTTTTGTACTTCAACCAGCTCTTGTAAGATTCTCTCTTTCCAAGACATTGGAACCTCCGCGGAGTTGCAATCGTTTATAGTTTCGGGCAAGTCTCTCATAAAATCTCTATAGTTTTCGAACAATGAACAATCTCCATAAATTAGAGAACAAATAGAAAGCACGTCAGCCAGATGGTATCCCTCTTTCAAGATAGATGTCTCTGTAAGAAGGCCAGCCATATCCTTAGGAGTTTTAATCAGTGACTGTATCCAAGGCTTATTCAAAGTCTTGTCTCTTCCTTTTGGCGTTTTACTTGCCCAAGGCATGACTCCGTCAAACGAAAAACCTCTTTGACCATCATCATAAAACCAGTCATCCTCTCTGCTTCCGGAATAGTAATCATTCAATGATCTAATTCCCAGGCTAGGAAGAACAGTTTCACCAAGTTCTACAACTTTTAAATGAAGAAGGTTTGTGAAGTCGGTAAAATATTGCAGGACAGCGTCCGTGTTCTCTTCAACAAGGATACAAAATTCTAAATCAGAGTATGGCGTAGCTTCCTCCCTTGCTGTTGAACCCAGGCCAAGAATAGCAAATTCACACGGAGGACTTGACATAATTTTCATACAGTCATCTACCATGTATGTAATTAAATCTTTCATTGATTTCGATATGTCTTTATACAATTGTTGTGTATATTCTATTCTTTCCTTTTCAACACTGATACCTCCTTGACTTACATCTGGGTCAAGCAGAGGCATATCATCTAAGGTGTTCATTTTCGATCGACAGAATTCGCGGATCTTTTGAAGAGATTCTTTGTAATGTTCGTGTTTTCGAAAATCGCTCCTGCTGTCATTCTGGTGCGACTGAAGTATTTCATCAATAAACATGGTGTGAATATTGCTTATCTCTTCTTGTAAATGATGAATTTCGGAGTCTAAATCAGTTTTGATATTTCTTTTCTGCTCATTTTCTGCATTGCACTCTTGCAGTCGAGTCAACGAAGCAATAAAAAGCCCCGAAGCTTTGACCAAATCTTCACCACTTTTGTGAATGCTTCCGCGAGCTTTGTAGACAAACCCTAATCCTCTTAAGGCGAGTGCTGTTTCGTACACTTTGTTTTTCAAAATATAGACCTGTCTCGCCGCGCTAGCAAAGGCTCGTTCAGCGTCTTCCAATTTGTTATTTTCCAGATAACGATTCCCTGAAGCGAGGAATCGATTGTAGAGCTCAATTGATCGTGCTTCCATTGTTCCTGTTGGCGTAGGCAAGATAAGCAGTCTTACATCAAACACTTTGCGTCTGACTTTTAGGATAACACAAAGGCGACATGTGCGTGGTATTCAATGTAATTGTCGTATTCAAATAGATTAGACAATAAAGCGCGTGCTACCCACACAATAGAGACCTTACAATTTTAGGACGGCAACGCGACGGCTAAAACTACTTCTTCAAATAAATGGTAGTAAAGACAATTCGTCGTAAATCTTAGAAGTTGAAGACATGGGTTTTATGGTTGGGAAGAATTCTGCTGAACCCAGTTTGATGTTGCACGTACTTGTTGCGGCTTGAAATGCCGCCGTTGATCAAGACGTGAAAATCTGTGTTTTGGCGTTGTAAACAGAGCGAGGACAATGACTAAATTATATATTGTAATTACTCAATTATTTTCAATGAATTAATGATAAAGGACGGAAGTGCTCTGTATAAAATAAGTTAGTCAAAAGACAATTGATACTTACCCAAGGTATCCTTCCAAGCATACCCGAAAATACAAACATTGTTATCTACAATCTATTAGCAAGCAATATGTATTCCTTCCACTCGTGAGCTCATTGCAAAGCAATGTCCAGGCCTCATTGCAAAGCAATGTCCATCCAGGGTCACAAGGCCTGGACATTGCTTTGCAATGAGCTCACGAGTGGAAGAAATACATATTGCTTGCTAATAGAATTGTAGATAACAATGTTTGTATTTTCGGGTATGCTTGGAAGGATACCTTGGGTAAGTATCAATTGTCTTTTGACTAACTTATTTTCAATGATGTATTATATTGGTAGCAGTTGCCGTCGCGTTGCCATCCTAAATCGTAAGGTCTCTATTGACATGCCAAGTAAACATCTAGATACATCCTAGAACTAGGCTGCTTGTTTATAATTTAAATGTTATCGTGAAAAAGTATAAATAAAGACAAGGAAGTCGAGCTACATTGTATTTACAGAGTAGCTGTAAATCGAAAATAGTCAAAGAAAGACTATTTTTGATATCTAATTGAATCGCGCACAAAGTATGAACCGGTAAATATTTAAAGACCAACGAACAACTCTTTTCATTAGGGAGTTTACGAATGTAAGACGGCGACGTGAGGACGACGGCTAAACAAACTGTTTGAAATGAATGATTGTATGGAAGTCTTGTCTTGTATTTACATTCGTTGCATTTAATAGTGTCGAATGAGCAAAACAGAGCTTTAACCCTCAGAGCAACGTCGATAAACACTGCTAGAAAAACTACCTGTCACGGATTGAAATGCTAGCGTACTACATGCATTTTGCCGTTGTCAACAGAGCTTGGACGACGTCTAAAACTCCTGCTAGACTAATTATTCATTTCTTTTGTATTGATATAGCTGTCGTCCTGACGTCGCCATTTTACACTCGTAAACTCCCTATTAGAGAATTTACGATTTTAGGACGGCGACGGCCAAAACAAACTCCTTCAAATAAATGGTAGTAAAGATAGTTTGTGGTATATTATCAATCGTATGAATTTAATACAGTCTTAGAAGTTGAAGACATGGGTTTTATGGTTGGGAAGAGTTCTGCTGAACCCAGTTTGAAGTTGCACTTGTTGCGGCTTGGCATGCAGCCGTTGTATCAAGACGTGAAAATCTGTGATTTGGCGTTGTAAACAGAGCGAGGACAATGTCTAAATTATTCATATATTGTAATTACTCAATTCTTTTCAATGATCTATGGCAGCCGTTGCCGTCCTAAAATCGTAAGGTCTCTATTTTACATTCGTAAATTCCCTATTAAGCCCAGTTTCCATTTGGTCGTTAGTTGTCGCTGGCACGACAAGTGGCTGATGTAATAGAATGTCAACAAAAAACTCTGAAATCATTAAGACTGATTTGCATATCACACAAACAGACTATTATTATATTAGACTATTTCACATCTACCGCTTGTCGTGCCAGCGACAGCTAACGACCAAATGGAAACTGGGCTTTAGAGAACTTACGATTTTAGGACGGCAACGCGACGACGACGGCCAAAACAAACTCCTTCAAATAAATGGTAGTAAAGATAATTCGTCGTATATTATCAATCGTATAAATTTAATACAGTCTTAGAAGTTGAAGGGAAGAGTTCTGCTAAACCCGGTTTGAAGTTGCACTTGTTGCGCGGCTTGAAATGCAGCCGTTGTATCAAGACGTGAAACTGAAAATCTGTGATTTGGCGTTGTAAACAGAGCGAGGACAATGTCTAAATTATTCATATACTGTAATTTTTCAATTCTTTTCAATGATCTATTGTATTGGCAGCCGTTGCCGTCCAAAATCGTAAGGTCTCTATTGTTGGCCTTACAACGCCGCCACAGAATAGAGATTGGACACCAGCGTAATAGGCCGTAGGGTGAGCATCCAAAAGAATCAATTCCGTTGCACCCCTCGTGGAACTACGTAATTTTCGCATGAATCAATAGATAAAAAACTTACTTTATCAGAATCCGTTGCTCCCCAAGCAAAACACCTAGGTGCACAATTGGGATAAAGATCCATCCAAAATTTGCTATTTTCGCGCTTCGAAATATTCGAACCGCCATTGCGTTGGTAGCAAATACGCATGCGCATGTCAGCCAAACTCTCACTGCGCACGCGCAGATAAAATCACAGAATAAAGAACAAACCTTGTAATATTAACGAATAAATACACACACATTAAATATTGTTTAAAACACATTGTACATTTTGCTTGTTCATATGCTAAATCACTTCAATTCATTGGCTATCGTTTTAAAATACCGTTTTAATGTTTAACTCTACAAACTGGCGAGCAAATTCGTGTGAGGTAAAAACCCACCTGTACCAAACAAGACAGAGAATATATAAAATACATACAATTCACACGATCAAGAAACAAATGAAATATTTCGCTAAACTAAAGCCTTAGCCAAACGTAAGAAACATTATCGCGGAAATATTCGTGGTTTTCAATGTTTGCTCAACGTGGTTTTCAATGTTTCCCTGTCTCCCACATCTTTTTTTTTGCTGCAGAAACAAAATTTGCTTCGCGAAAAGCAAAAACATTTCCTACCAAATTCAAAAACATTTGATGAAACATTTGCCTCCGTTTGCCAACGCTGGTAAGACAATATTATCTGCATTTTACAACATTTCGCAACGAAACTTTGGAATATTACTAATTTTGTGATGCTCTTTTAAGCTGTGATGAAATTTTTGTCCAGACTTGTTTAGATCAAAATTTTGTCTATTACGCAAATGGTCAATTGGCAAGACAAATAATATGACAAATATCTTTGCGCAACAATGTCCCCCAATTTATCCCGGGCTCAGGACCTCTCAGAGACAAGTGGGGGACCGGGGCAAACAATAATTTGGGGGCCCTAAAACTAAGTTTGGGTGACTTGCCGGGCGTTCACCACGGACTGAATTTTTTTTCCAAAGACCTCCCCCGTCTAGCCACCGTTGACGTATTACTTATGGACAATTTCTCGGGGAGCTAAGCCCCCGCTGTAAAATTTCTGGCCCCCTTATTCTCTACACCTATGATCTTCGAATAAACTAGTCTTCAAAAATTTTCTGCTTTTTCCCAGTTTGGGGGCCCCTTTCATCTGGAGGCCCGTGGCAAACCTGCCTCTGTGAAGCCCCCCCCCCCCCTCCCCCTCTTGGAGGCCCTGTCCACGCGTTAAGGGATATTTATATAAACTCCTAGGAAAAACTATGATTGAATTTGTAATGCATTATTGAGTAATTATGCAAGATATGTTTGGCGCTTCCTAAATTGTGCGTTCCACCCATCGCTTAATTGGGTAATTCCTACGAACTGACCAGCAAAGACACGAAAGAAGACAAGACAGAAACCAAGCACCCGAATTTGGGGAAGTCTGCGAGTAGCTCATTATTCGTATCAAACTATACACGCTTCGATAACACCGTTGCACTCACCTACGCCATTTAAACATCGTTTTCATTGTTTGTTAGCAAACACTTCAATCTTTCAGTGAGTTGTTATTTTCACGTACGATTTTCCGTTCACGTGCACAAGTTGTCAAAAAAGTGAAAATTTACATTGCCAATACCTGCCGCCATGTTCATTTTTTCTGCCTCGTTCCCAAGCTCTGCTTGTGTTTTGTTAATTGCACACAGTGTGCAATTTCAAAAATAATTGCAGTGCTTTCAGTCAATCGGAATTGAGTATTTTCGTCTATAAAGAATACTGAAAAGAATTGAGCACAAACCTTGAGTCTATCTCGAGGCCATTGTAATGTTCCTTGTTTGATAACGTCCAGCACAACCTGAACTGATAAAGTCTGCTCTGGATGTTGTTCAAGACGAGTGCTGAAGAACGCCAATACCTGCGCACAAATGAAACGTATATGTATTATTACCAAAACACTACACCCACGAGCACAGTATAATTATGTATACTGGTTAATGCCTCTGACTTTCAAGCTCTACATATTCAGGAAGTTTTCATATTTGACTCACATAGGAAATTTTTATTCTTGAAATTTGCAGCCAGGAAGAGAAATATATTATCTGGGACTGAATAAGAGTCGGCTTGCAGCAAGTAATACCCATGCAGTATTATTATTATTATTATTATTATTATTATTTGGTGTTTAATTACACATTTTCGCAAAAACAATGAATTACAATGTGTTTACATTCAAAGTCAAATTTAGTTTATAGTTATTTACACGGTCATAAAATTTAAGGTAAAATAGGTTACGAATATTATTAATATATAAGTTAAGATCGAATAATAAGTTAAGAATATTGTTAAAATTTAATAATTTAATCTAAGGTAGGTTCCTTTCTCTATTTCATGGCATTCAGTTCGACAATTGCTCTTGGAAAGAAACTGTTTTTAAAGCGTTCAGTTCTGCATTTATACAATGACAGATTATTTAAGTTTCTAATATAATATTGTTGAGCACAAGCTCTGGATTGTGTCACGTGTTCAACAAGGGGGCCTGCTCGTTTAGCAATCTTCTGTAAGGTATTTATACAGGTTTCGTTTCGCCTGTCGCTAAGTCTTGTGCAATTAGCCAATTGAAGAGCTTCGTCGTATGGGTGGCCAGGAAAGATAATGCGCATGGCACGCTTTTGTACTCTTTCCAGTTCGTCAGACAGATAGCGAGGTATCGCGTAATTCCATACCTCACAACAGTATTCCAGAATAGAACGAATAAGAGCAAAGTATATGTTGGTAAGATCAGCAGGAGGGACACCACCGCGGCATAATACGCGAAGACCGTATAACCGTTTGGAGGCCTTGGTGACGATTGATCGAATTTGCTCGTCCCATTTAAGATTGTTTTGAATAATTAAACCCAACACTTTGTGCGATTGTACCGTTTCTACCACGTAACCATCAATTGTCAAAGATGGTAGCTGCGGGGTTTCTTTAAGAAAGGAAACCCTGAGCTCTTTGCACTTTTTGGCATTCAATTTCATACAATTGTAAGTTGCCCATGAATCGATAGAATCAAGAGTTGACTGAGTGACCGAGAAGCTGTTCGATTAAGATTTTCAGAGGATGAGACATCGTCTACAAATTTCCACATTTTCGTGCCAGGGGAATTTACTCTCAAATCATTAATCATATACTGTAGTTTTAAGTTTAGTTGCGTGTAGTGACTTGTGAGTATAGATGGACTTACCGTGTCAATATTCTGTATAATATCTTGAAAAGTTGGGTGTGTTCTGAACTGAGCGAACAACTCTCGTCTGTGCAGTAAGGTATACACGAGGTTCGGATTATGATGCAGTGTGTTTGTTAGACACGAATTGATTATTTCCAACACCATCCGTATCACTTCTTCAAGAATTGCCAAGTCAGAAACCTGGAACATAAACAGATCAATAAGTGTCATGGGCGTACCGGGCGGGGGGGGGCGGCAGCCCCCCAGTTTGTTGGGCAAACAAAGCCAGTCGGGCAATATTCGATTCACAGTCGGGCAATATTGGCTTATTATAAAAATAAATGGGACAAATTCTGTCAATTTTGTGGGAAATTCTGTCAATTTTGTGGGAAAATGTCTGATTAAAACTTCGTCTCATTCGCATGCATGAAGAGCGCTCCACTTTGGCTTTTCCAAACACTGCCGGCACAACTAGATTTCTAGGCAGAACTTAACAGTTCAGAATAGATGGAGCAACCCAGCATGGTACGATTGGCACTTACGAAATCCTGTGGAAAGTCTTCCTGCATGGCTTGGTGTGGATTTTGTTCAGCTTGTTTGATTTGCTCTTGTACGCGACCATGTTTTTTCGCCAACACAGCGTATAAACTGTGAAACAATAGAAGAGAATATGTTGTAACGTACAGTAAGTAGTGGTGTGCTAATCATCCTTACTTACAGCTGAGAGCTGAATGGACCTTTAACCTTATAGCTAAATTTTGATCTAGACAAAAATTTCATCACAGCTTGAAAGAGCATCACAAAATTAGTAATATTCCAAAGTTTCGTTACGAAATGTTGTAAAATGCGGATAATATCGCCTTGCGAAGTTTGCAGTTTTCAGTCATTTTAGATTACAAACGGGAAATTGATACCCAAATCGGGTGTTTGGGTATCAATTTCCAGTTTGTAATCTAAAATGACTGAAAATTGCAAACTTCGCAGGGCTATATTATCCGCATTTTACAATATTTTACAACATTTCGTAACGAAACTTTGGAGTATTACTAATTTTGTGATGCTCTTTCAAGCTGTGATGAAAGTTTTGTCTAGATCAAAATTTTAGTTATAAGGTTAAAGGTCCATTGCGAAGGACGCAGCCCAAGCTGATCGTGTGGAAGGCTTACTAAGGGCGCCTCTGGCAGCCACCTTATGACTCATGTCTGATCACGGAGCACAACTACGGTGGAAGGCTCAGTTAGGAGGCTAATCCCAACACACCCTGTCAACATTTCCTGTGGAAGGAAACCAGAGCACTCGGAGAAAACCCACGACTTTCGGGGAAGCTTTGACTGACTTTTCCACATGAGTCCGTAGCGAGAGTCGAACCCAAGAACTCAGAGGTGGAAGGCGCTTGCTTTGACGATCGCGCCAAAGGTACTCCATTACAATACAGAAATATTGTGGTATTGAAAGTAGGGGTTCAACACATACCTGACAAGTCGTTGTGTAACATAAGGGTGTAATACAGAAATATTGTGGTATTGAAAGTAGGGGTTCAACACATACCTGACAAGTCGTTGTGTAACATAAGGGTGTAAAGCATGGAACTGTGCGGACATGTTTGCCAGAGCCGCTAGACAATTTGTATGAAGATACTTGTCCTAGAAAGAAAATAATTTTATTGGTAATACAGAACAGTAAATAGAGGAGATAGGACTGTGGCGCTCAATGGGTAAAAGTGGAAAAAATAGATTAATTAAGAATTCATTATCTTGGGTTAGATTACCATTTATGAGAAAATCACATTCTAAAGGAACAAAGTAAGACAGAGTACTAACCCTCATTTTAGTCATATTATATTGTATCGTTCTTATCACAACTAGAACCAGCATTCCTCCCAACGTGATATTATTTATAACTCGATCTGTAAACCACGGGACTTCTGGTAAAACCTGACAAAGAAACAAAAGATCAACATTACTCATACGCTTTACTCTTCATTCAAAATCGTCATTAATTTTTCCACAACAAGTTTTGTATTGTAATTTCGCACTGGTTAATTTGTTTTTACAAAACTCATCTCATTGCCTTTGCGGTAACAAATTAACGCGCGCAAAAATACCATACACCAGCCCTTGCCATGAAGAAATGTCTACTTCTTCCTACATACAGTATATTCCACCCAGCTTTTCTTCATTATCAAATTGAGAAATTTAATTTAATTTTCTTGTTCCTATGACCTATAGCTATAAAAGGCCATTTCCACTCAGGAAAATTTTCCGTGGAAAGAAAATTTTGTAAAATGTGATTGGCCGACACAAATTTTCCGTCGGAAAAAATGTTGAAGTTGAGAATTTTAAATTTCAAAATTTTAACAATGATATTTTCGGAAACTTTTCTGTCCGTGGAAATTTTTCTCGAGTGGAACTGGCCCTCTATAAGTGGTCACTGTTCTGAAGTTGTTCAATAACCATCAGCTGACCCGTAACGCTAACTTCATCTCCCCTCACAAACGGTACAATACTGTATATCGCTTGGTAACTCAACACTTACCACCTCATGAACAGATTTGTTAAAATTCTCATCTTGACTCAAAATTAATAAAACAATCAAAGCCATGTAGATATGATGCGAGTTCTGTTCTTCCGCAGTGTACAGCAGTTTGAGAATAGGAGTGACCTACATAAATCGAAGCAGATCAATGTTTAGTTTTAGCTTCACTCCTTCAGAGGTAGAATGCAATAATCTGTTGACCCAAGGCAGGGGCGGATCCAGCCAGATCTGGGGGGAGGTGCATATGCATGGAGCATTGGTTATGGTTTAGAGTGAGTTTTCATTATTTCCCCCAACATTTGCCCGAATTTCCTTGGTATTCTACATTTTTGGGAGGGCAACCGCCCCTCTTTGAACCTTTACACATATGCCTATGAACTCAATGCGAGTATCGTTTCCATCCAAGGTGTAGCTGAATAACTGAGAAACAAAGCCGTTACAATACACTGTAACTATCAAATTATCAATAACTTTACAATCAACCATGAAACCATGCAATGGCAAACTCTAAATTCAGCAAACTTGCATGAAATTTAGGACAAAAACTTGATAGAAATGCAATTTGCAGCCATGTCCGAAATGTCCTCCACTGGGCCCGAAGATTCTCACTGAATGATTACAAGCCACGCTATACATACCAAATGATCAATATCAGTTCTTGATAGTAAGTACGAAGCTATCGTTGGATTGCGATGTAGTAACAGGTATAGAAGTAATGTCGTTTGATCTGTATGCAGTTGACTAGAAATTAAAAATAAATATAATTAAGGTAACTAAGAAATATACACAGATTTTCTACTTTAACGCATTTGCACTGCACCCTGATGCGCCCTACTTTACTATTTTACTCAGTTTAACGCCAGACAATTTTACTCGTCAAGGGGGGAACGCTGGTGCTTAATGAGTTAAGTAGTACAACCATGAGTGAGCTTCATATAATTTGGAGTAAGAACTCGCGTCCGAAAAGTGAAGCCAAAGATGGCGGGATTGACTTCCAGTGCCATAATTAAGTTTCAATTGAAAAAATTAAAAGTTTCTAGAATTTTTGTCCGCGTTTAACAGAAGGCTGCCAAAAACTATAGAGTGTTCCGAAATTTTGTGTTGTGACTTGATTAGCGATATGATGCGTTAGAAAACACTCGAATTAGGTAGGAAAAATGGATGATTCCTGAGCTATTATAGACGAAATTTTGATCTAGACAAGTAGAACGAAAACATTACCAGAGCTGGAAAGAGCATGTTAAAATTAGTAAAACTGCAAAGATTGGTTGCAAATTGTTTTAAAATGAGGAATATATAGCCCTGAGAAGTTCGCAAATTTTGTATATATTTGTATTACGCGCGTGAAAAATAACCATTTTTGAGCCGAAAGTGGTTATTTTTACCGCGCGTATAATACAAATGCATACAAAATTTGCGAACTTCACAGAGCTATACTTTCTTCATTTTACAACATTTAGCGACCAATCTTTGCAGTTTTACTCATTCTAAGACGCTCTTTCCTGCTGTGGTGTTGTATTTCGTTCTTCTTGCTTTGATCAAAATTTAGTCTAAAATAGCTGGAATCACCCATCAGGGCTGCAAATTACTGTCGGACATCGGACAATGTCCGACTAAATTTGGCAAATGTCCGAGCAAAAGTAATTTTGACATTTGGTCCGATCAAAAAAATATATTGTCACATTATACATTTTTTTGCTGTGACAAAATCCGATTGCAAATTCACTCAATTTGCATTTTGCAATAATTGTGACGTATATAGGCCTATGTCCGACCAAATTCAAGTTATGTTCGACCAAAATTAAAAGTGATTGGACAAATGTCCTGTCAAGTCAAATATTTATTTGCAGCCATGCCCATTGTACGAATGATTGAAGTTCTTACTACAGACACACTGTATAATTTATATTAATACAGTATAGAGTTCACTCGCTTGATTAGAACTTAATAAAAGTAGTAAAAGAAGGGAAGAGTATAACGGTATTATATGATATACATTAATTCAGTGACCAAAGATAAAATTACCTGCATAAGGTAGAATAAAGTATTCCAGCATTCAAATAAAACGAAGCTTCTTCCGTTTCGCCGGATGAGGTACCACCTGACAATCAAGAACGTATACATATTACCTGCAGTGCCGTTCACGGGAAAGTTAACAATCCCGTCCCCCGTCCCGGGGGACAGGAATCCCATCCCGCGGGACGGGATATTGATCCCTCGAAATCCCGTGCCGCGGCTGAGAATCTTATTCCGCACGCTATGTTTTGACGTTACTGCATGCGTTTGTGATTTGCTCAGGGAGTTTTAATTGTTTAAGCGTTCATTGTGCAGTGAGGAAAATATAATATCAACGACACTGTCACAGAATGAAGATCAGTAACAGAAGGGCCACTCAGCGGTGCAACGTGTCCTTGTTTTTTATGCAAAAAAATGCAGTTTACTGGCCAGAAGGCGGAGCAGCCAGCCAGTACAGCGTGTTTATTGGCCAGAAAATGTCATTGACTGGCTAGGAAAATGGCGGCCGACATGCGTAATGCGACATGCGCGAGGATAGAAACTTCAAAGCTTCCGACGTAAGTGGTCCTTCTGTACGGATCTTTATTCTATGACACTGTTTTATTTTTTATAGCCAGTATATAGGAATATAGACGTCGCGTATCGCTTGACTCGTATCTTGAAGTTTCAAAATTTAAAAATTCTTTCATATATCCATCGCTTCTAACACAAACTTACAGTTTACAAAAATTCTTGACGTACCTTTTGGTTTGGAGTTGGTAAAGGTGAACAATGCTTGACGATAAAGGTTTAATTTCTTGCCCTGAGTGCAATGATTGACCAAGATTAAGAGTAGTAACAAACTTTGATTTGCAAGTAATGCATCTTCTTCCTCGACTGCTGGTTCCTCACTGCCAAACCACGACATCAATGTTCCTTTATGATGAGAAAATATTCGTCATTTACAATAGGTATAAAATACAGGGTGTATCAAAGATTTCACACTGTCGTCACTTTACTATTTACACAAAAGAACCTGTAGTTAATGCTCGTCAACTGGACGCTGTACAGTTAGCGCGCTGCATGCACTGGGCCGCGAGTTCGATTCCTGCTGGACGGCCTAACGTTTCATTTTTTGCAGTTGCCCCCGAGTAGGTCTAACACTGTATATAAATTTTCGTTTCTACTAAAACCCAGCTACATTCATTTATAATGGCTTGGCTGATTACCTGCATGCCACATGATTTGCGGGTATAATGTAATATATAGCTATCCAATAAGCCTCTGCGGAGGAAAAGTGTAGCTAATATGTACCAGAGACGGAGGTTCCGTCTGATCTAACATAAGCAAGGGAATCCTAGGAAGACAGACGGATCCATGCACCAGTGAGAACTCTCTCTCTCTCGCCCTAGTTCATCCATTCAGTGAAACTATTTTTCATTTACAGTGTCGTTTTTGTTTTGTCTTTAATTTTTTTTAGTTCTTAGCTTAGTGTACTGATTTGTATTTAGATTCCAGCCTGATCATCATTTCAAGTTCTTCACAATAATTGTAAAGTCTTAGTGATCCTTACCAATGAGTCCTTTTCCACCTCCACTTCTCAATTCGTCAGGCAATGGTTGTTGTTTGATGTAGTATCGCAGAAGTTTCATCACCAACTTATTGCTTCTTTTTGAGCTGAATTGAAAATATAGATATTTCAAACTTGCACATTGCTTACACTACAACGCACCACAACACAACACTATATACAGCGGACTAAAGCTAGGCAACAAGGTGGTTCAAATTACATGCTGGTTAACTGACGGCCATTTTTTATAAACGGTCAACCACGCCTAAGAAAATATTTTGTTCAAATAACTACTCGAAAGCTTGAAGATATTTCCAAACAAACTCAAAAGTTGTCATCTGATACAGGGACGTTGTAATTTAGCGCTTGCCCAAGGCAAGTAAAAATCATTACGGGCAAGTAGAAGTTCACAAATCAATTAAATCGTTTCAAGAAATCGACACGCGCTAACGGTAGAAGTTCCGCTAATCGCTATTCCAAAAGCAGAAAATGTATGGGGTATGGTCAAGCAGATTTTTAGGACTTCTTTGGGGGAGTTGCACACCCCATCTAGTAGCTAGTCCCTGGGCCTATCACTAGTTAATCATCTTACCATTTTCCAGTCATGACAATCTGATAGATAACACTGTTTGATGACGCATCTGGGTCAAACATTTGTACGGAAAGTAAAATGACCAGCATATTTATTGCTTCTAGAAACAACGCATAAGTTTCTTCACTAGAAAACAAAATAAGCATTGATGATATTAAATATGAAGAGATGAACTTGTATCATGACAATGAAAAATTGCTACAGTTACTGTAGCCCGCGTGTCAGGCTCTATGTTTGAAATAGAGCCTGCTACTGAAGTCAATAAAAAGTGGACAGTGATTTGGATGCAAGAAAATAACAACCAATCAAAACTGCGATTGTTAATTAGATTATCAAAGCTAATTTAAAATATGAGAATAACGGCCAATTTTCCAGCCAATATATCGAAAATAAATATTCCAATTTTCATTAAACGGCCAGGAATTACATACTAAATAATAATAACGGTTATTGACCGTATTTATAGACAGCAAAAGCAGTAATTAAAGCGGCCAAAAGTACAATTACGGAATATCGTATTACGTAAACAACAACTTGATATTACCCTGATATTACCCTGATATTACCTTAAAAGGCAAGGCTATTTATTTCTGACCAATGTGAATTTTGTGTACGATTCGTACGCAAATACTGACTTCAGTAGTTTTTACTTTTTAGGCTCTATTTCAAGCATAGTACAGTTGCTGTAGTTTACACAGTAATACCTGTATGGAACTTCTGCGAGTATTTCAACTAACGTATCAATGAAATCATCCAACAGACCACATTCTAAAAACCAATTTATTTCATTAGTCCAACAATTGTACATAAATCATCATAAACAGTACTGTAATATCATGGATAATAAAATAAAAATTTATTTTATTATCCATGGTAATATTCTACCTTGAAATTTACTATCCTCTGGCAATCTTTGAATTCCTTGTGAAACCTGGCCAGCCAGTTTCCCTGAAATGTAAAATCTCATTTTCAATTTAAGCCCTGTTTAAACGGATCCAACATTGTTGGGCCAACATCATCCAACATTGTTGAAATAATGGCTCAAACGGCTTCTTTTTCAAATATTTTGTCAAGACTAGGTTTAGGGTTTGAGTAAAGCTTATCTAACCAAAAAGATTTGAAAGAGAAGCAGTCATATCTAGTATAGTAACATTGTTGGATGATGTTGGTCCAACAATGTTGGATCCGTTTAAACAGGCCTTTACAGCACTGTCTAGTACAGTACTTAGGGGATGGCCAGAAGGGCAACCATTACACTTCAGAAGGGCAACCATAACAATGTAACAAAGTTGTAACAATAATTTTTCAACCATGGGGGATACCAAACTTTGAATCCTGGTATCCCAGTTGGATACTGAGGATAAATTTCAGACCCTGGTTGGCAACCGAAAATGCTAAATAGCCTCCCAATATTGTGTGAAGTGTCCACCACTGGTTTGCATGAATGTTGGCCCCTCGATCCTGACCAACTTTGATTGAGATGCATAGTTCAATCTCAACCCATAGCAGCCATTGTGAGAAAATGTACAGGTATGTACAGTACCTCGCTGGAGTTTTGTTGCTTGAGCCAAGGTGAATCCACCAAAATGAACAAACAAATCTTCTTCTTTTGAATGTTCGATAAAATATTTCACAAAACTTCGAATCAGCAACAAAGAGTTGAACACTTCCCAACACAAAGCAGTACTAGAAAAAATAAAATGTGTACATCTTGGTCAATTTCCACAGAAACAAGCACAACTTAACCCTTTAAGGTTACAGAACACCTTTGAGTGTTAATTTTGCCTAAAATTTTTTTATTGGTTTCGATGAAGGCATTAGACTAGTTCTACTATCTGACCAAGTTTGAACGAAAAATGTTGAAAACTCGCAGAGTTATTTAATAAAATACATTTCGCTGCAATAAGAAAAACATTGAAAATGTAATATTCAAATTCAATTTTCTCCCGAAAAATTTTTACGGTAATTACTGATTTTCAAACGAGTTGTGCTCCTGCGGGTTTTAACCAATTTTTTTCAAATTTTCACAGGACATAGCTAAATACGTCAGCTTCAAAACTGTGTTTGGCTTTTTTTTAATTTTGAATATTTTAAAAATAAAGAGCAATTCACTCAAAGAATTCAGAAATATATTGCAGTCGTCAAAGAAATCGCCATATCAGCGGAATGACGAAATAAACAAAAATTTCCGAACACAATTTTTTAGAACAACTATTTTACTGTATAAAAATGATATTTTCATAAATATAACTTAAAACCAGCAGGAGCACAACTCAAAAGCGTAAAGGTACCGCGACTTAAGAGTTTCCTGAATAATTCTTACATTATTTTATTGTTTGTTAATTTTACAACTTTATCATCTTTTGCATGCACTGGAGAACATTTGGTGAAAATTTGATGAAAATCGGACTGATATTGAGCGCGCAGTAGCGATTTTCCACAAAACGCCAAAAAGGGTGTCCTGTAACCTTAAGTGTCCATGCGCTCATCCGGGATTCAGGCAGTGAACTCACTGTTTCTAGATCAATGTTTCATGTGTTTCAATGTTTCTAGATCAATGTTTCTAGATCAATGTTTCAATGTTTTGATTGTTATAAATATATGGATATTTCAGAATCAGGGTTTGAGGTGAATGTTTGTACATTGTCGAAGGATTTCAAGGCAAACAGAAAGGGGTAACGGTTCAGCTAGCTCTGGTGTAGGAAGTATATGAGATCGTACTTATTTTGTCTAAAATTCTTGGCGTATGCCAAGCTAATTTCGGCATACAATTGTATGTCTGTATGCCTATTTTTTAAGCCCTGGAGCACCAGGGCTCTCCATTTGACAAGTAAAATAATCTGCAGTTAGACAGAGTAAAATAATAAATTAGGGCACCTTAGGCTGCATGCAATGCAACTTAATGGGTTAATCTGCATTGCACTCCAATTCTGTTAGATACTTTATTATCTTACTTTGTCTAACACCAGGCAACTTTACTTGTCAAGGGGAGAGTTTTTCGTATTTATGGGATAACCATAAATTAATTAATCCATTTAGCTGCAATGCACTCCAATGCACTCCAATGCACTCTACTTTATTGCAATTTTACTCTGTCTAATGCAGGGTGTTAGCTAGCCCATATGCTGTCCGTTTGACGGACTCTTCCCAATTGAAGAAGCTAAGGGGCTTTCCAAACTGGATTTACTGGAAGATTTTCATTTTTTCTGATGAGAGAGTGCATTGCGTTTGATTTTATATCATTATATCAAAGAACGTTTTATTTACTTTTTCCCATTAACTATTTTCTCAAAATGTATCACGTTTCACTCATATTAATTGGGTGTGTATTCACTGAAATGAAATGTACAAAACAAAGTGTAATCGGTATGCATCCGTGTTCATTCACCGGAAATGAAATATACAAAAACAAGCTACCGTTGTTTGCATCTAAGGAGAAATACGTTGGAAAAAAACACTATTTATTCCTACACAAGGACTTTGATCAGTCAAAAAAACTTTCCCAATTTACGTTTAACAGACAAAACTTTTTCTTCTCGCTAACACCCTGTAAATGCCAGACGATTTTACTGGTGAAGGGGAGAGTCTCACACATCCTTATCATAATTGTAAAAAAAGAACTGAATTAATTGCTATATTATATAATTATATTAATTAAAATATTCCAAATTTTAAATTCAAAGTTTGGAATCCATACTCAATCTTTCCATCACATTTTCGTAAATCCACAACCTTTCTTTGACATAACTCAACCAACGTGATAAAATTTCCAGTTTGTAAATTGTTTCGAGCTACAAGAATATGAAGTGCTTGTTCAAAACTCATGCAAACATGTACATGTACTCCCTAACCTATTTACCTGCTAATTCAACTCATGAATAAGTTATAACATCTGCAGGGGTCAACACAAGCAGCTGTCGCCCCCCCCCCCCCTCAGAAAAATTAAAGTTTGGCAAATTTTAAATGTTATAACTTGGGCAAATTTTATTAAACATAACTTGGGCATAATGTGGCTGGAAACATTAAATTGGGCCTTCGAAATCCCCCCCACCCTACAGTCAACAAAAATTTTTGAAGTTTAGCAGGGAAAATTTTTTTAACTAGTCAGGCAAAATGCAACAAAGTCGGACAAGACAAAAACTTCCTTCATATATACAAATTTGCCTGGTGGAAAATGGGCTTATTTAAGACATGTTTACACACCGAGTTGTTGTCAGTGTACGATTTGTATTCTGCAATATAAAAACTAGTCCTGACACCGCAATTCATCTTCGTTTAGTTGATGGCAAAATTTGAAATCACAATGTGTAAATGTATGTTTACATTCATTAAACACAATATTTACCTAAATTATAACAGAGTAATTCTGTTGCTTCTTCCAATAACTTTGCATCAGATCTACAGGGCAAATGAATGCAATTATTTCTTAAAATATTATTTCAATCAATAACAAACTACCAACAAAATCTCATAAGAAAACAATGTACATTAAACATATACTAAAACATCATTTATTCATTTATTAATATGCATCACGAAATAGTATAAATTTCAAGTGTTTACAAAATAAAACACTTTTTTGTACTTTCTAACACTTTACAATAAGTACACCGTTTCATTTACCGAGCCAATACAATACACTTAACACACAAAAGCTTATTACTTTCTACTTATTTAAACAATTAAATATAACAGTAATCGTAAACTTTGAAAATAAAACTCACATGCTGTATACGTTCGCAAAACTGAAGGCAAGCAACTCCTCCCAAAACTGCCCCCGTTCTGGAATGGATTCTTGGCCAACTAGGCGCTTCAAAAGCACGTTCTCTTTCAGCTCATTGATAGAAGAAGGCTTTGCACCCATTTTGAAGCTCTTTTATGTGCAAATACGACGTTTTGATGGCAAAATTTTATTTCGGAAAGATTTCATTCTGATAAACTTGGAGCGGCCATTGTTTTGAAGACGTCAACATTTCTATTTTTATACGAACAACCGCTGACATATGTGCACAGATTTCAGCCGTCGTTTGCATCTGCAGATGAACACTAGCAGAAAAATACAGTACTGTAGATCTAGAACTCCCAAGGGAGGCGAAAAAGCGAAACATTGTTCGAGTTAGCGAGGGTTCGGGTTAAAGGCCTAATTCCACGACGAGCGAAATGCGGAAAATTTCGCGCGAAAACACACTTGTGCGAAAATTTTCTCTCGTAGTGATTTCCACAGTAGGGAAAAAATTCGCCGAAACACAAGCATTTGATTGGTTTCGCTATTTTGTCATCCAAAACACAGGCATTTGATTGGCTTCGCTATTTCCATTTCGCAACGGAGTAGAAACGAATTCAACTACCCGGCAAAGAGAAATATTTCGCAGAGAAACATTCCAAAATCATGTTGCGCATGCGTTCAACCTTTTCGCGCGAAATTTTTCGCATTTCGCTCGTCGTGGAATTAGGCCTTAATGGGGTCGGTCGTTCTATTATTTATCACGATTGTGAACCATTACGGCGCACTCTATAAGAACTTACAAAGTTTGTACAATTGTACTCAGTGGCGCAATGGAGGAAGGGGCCCCTTAGGCATATTTGGTATGGGGGGCCCTGTTAACTGCTGTCATTGTTTGACTGAGATATTATATTTATGTTGAATATTTGTAGAATGTTCTGGAAAATCCCGTGTCTATAACAATAACAATAACAATCTCCAACACATGAAACAACTAACAAGAATAATTCAGTTGTTTTATTTGAGATGGAATAAAAAAATCAGCTACCGTTAACGGTCCATGAAAGATATATTATTTAGCATTATTAATTTTGCATTTTCCCATTGATTCTTAACCTGCATTTTTTACCTTTTCTAATTTTCTGTGCGACAGGCCGTGGCTGATGGGATCCCTAACTGTCGGGGGCGCAACGGTCGTAAAGATTGAGTCCAACGATCTTTCCCATCAGCCGAAATACAACATTTGAGAACTGAAAATACACGGAGTGATTATAACTAGAGAATACTTATGATTTATATGTGGTTTACAGGTATAAACTACTGTATTATAAACTGGCCGTTGAGAAAGATCGTGACTCTATTTTTACGAGCATAATATTATGGAAACCAGGGCCACCAGGCTATCAAAATGAGAAAACAATGTTAATTCTTCACATTATACATACGAAAGTCGTGTATTTTGTGGCAAACAAATACTAAGGTTGGTTTACATGCACTATCAAAATTTCTGTGATCACATGAGTAGGAATTTTGCATCGGTAAATTCCAAGAGATTTATAAGAAATGACTCAAACATTTCTTATAAATCCTTCAAACCTTAGAACTTACCTACGCAAAATTCCTATAAACAGAAACTCAGTTGACAGTGTAATGCAGTCTTAAGAAAAGAGCTTAGTTTAGTAATGTTTGCTTCAATAAGAATAAAAATTTCTGAACTTATAACCACTATTTGTGACCTTGGCGAACAACAATGATATTGAGCTAGTATCGACAATAAAATTTTAGCTTTAATATTTAATATAACGGTTAATAGCTAATATATAGTGGTCATAATTTCTAACTCGACTTAGTTATGTATCTGTGTGCGATTGGAATTGAAGCTATAACGAGGTTTTGCCACGGCTGATGGCTTGTTGGTTGTTTCATGTAAGTTTTGATAAAACGTGCCATATTTGTTTTTCTAACTACAAAAGTTTGATAGCGTAACCTTGGCAACAAACAGGTGCCAACCAACCGCTAAAAGTCCAACAGACTGAGGTCTTCTTCATGGCGACATGTAATTTCTTCATTCTTCGCTCTTGTTTTTTTCAATCTATAGCAATTGTAAAGTGAAAGTTAGTGAACGGAATAAACCGCGTATAGCTCTTATTAGAGAAGTCTGGCCACAATTCTGCAACGCGTTCAGTTGAGTGCAGACCATAAGGGTAAGTTGTGATATTATCTTTAAGCCTCGGGCAAACGCATTGAGAGTTGAAGCGAGTTGCAACTCTAGCTCACGACTCTCATCAACTTTGAGCTGGGTCAAATTTTAATGTGAGTTTATGAGAGTTTCTGCTACGCGCGCGGTAATATCCGTCCAGTCAACTCTCCTGCAAATCTTGTTCTCGTTTGACCAAGGCACGAGAGTTGAGAAAACTCTCGCTTCTCAACTCTCATCAACTCTCATATACCTTTGACCAGGGAGATAAACAATTGAAGTTAAATTTGGTTCAAAATAACTCTACTTGGAGTTAACTCCTTGAAACCAACGGGGCAGGGATTTTATTAATGAAGTTTTTATTAACTCTCACGCAACAAATTTTGATGAGAATTAATGAGAGTTTTGGCTATACGCGCAGCCAGTAGTATCCCGTCAACTCTCGTCAACTCTAATGCAAGCTAATGCAACTCTTGTTCTCGTTTGACCGAGTCATGAGAGTTAAGAAAACTCTCGTGCAAACTCTCGCTTTGCTTACTCTCGTGGTTTAATTCGAGGTGTATCAATACCCTATTTGTACATGCTGATGACACGCAAATATTTACATCATCGCATGGATCCTGCTGAGCTAGCTGGTAATTTAAATTCTATTTACAGAATATGATGGGTTGGTTAAAGTAATAAGTGCTAAATTCGTTTGAAAATTAACATGTCTTAAAATATCGGTCGGTCAGTCAAGGGACATTGTCCGACCCATTCGTGAACTTGTCCAACGAAGCGAGGAAACCACTGGACATTCTGTCCAACCTAAGTGAAGCCGTGAAGTTTATTTCTCCGACCCGAGGGAATTAGTGTCCGACCTAACTGTGAGTTTGTCCAACGTAAATCAAAATGTACCCTAGTTCAGAACTAGAGACTCGTATGTTAAATGGAGAATCAGAGTAATGTACGAAAACTGTTAAATGGAGAATCAGAGTAATGTACGAAAAATGAACTGGAAATGTGTAATCAAGTGCGGAATTTTCAACGTCAGGGCGGGATCCAGCAAGGCTTTTCTAGGGGGTTGCTGGTCAGGGCCCCCTATAAAAAATTTTCCATACAGCAACTCCCCTCCCCCCCCCCCGTCGACAAATTTTTAGGGAAAAAAATTTCCGGACTAGTACGTTTGTAAATGCTTTTGCGTCCCTCAATTTGCCGATACCAAATTTTGAAAATTAGAACCCTAGAAATGCCATTTCCTGCGATATGGGCATTAAATTATGAGCTTCAGTTTGACTTTTTTAAATTGTGCTGATATTAATTTGTGTCTACATTCATATTTATATTTCCAAGTCAAACTAAACTCGAAGTCATCAAACATCACAATACATATATGTCCGAACCATGCAAACTCAAAATCATCGTACATTTTGTCAGACGTTTCTCTCTATATATATATAACTACAGACGGTACCGTTTCGGCCTTATGGGCCTCATCAGTGTAGTATATGTTTGAATTGCATTCGACGCGAATTTCGGTCGCGTCGAATGCAATTGAAACAATAGATAATAACGAACCTTATTAATGAGGTTTATCATCTCATTATCTATTGTCTTAATTGCATTCGACGCAACCAAAATTCGACGTATAAAACAGGCCTGAGGTTTGTTTGACAAGAATTCCAGAAACGCGAAACCAGGGATGGATTTACTGGAGGGGGGGGCACCTCCTAGCCCTGGCCAGAGGGGGTACAGGGGGGGGCTATTTTTCATGATAAAGCAAAAAATTATTAGAGACAAAATGAGATACAGTAATTTGAGTAATAACATGATGATAAGCAAACTGTGAACAACAATTACAATTCAAATACAGTAGTCGGGCAAGACTTGCAGTAGTGAAGCAAGTTGATGGGCGGGCAGCACACATGACCGACACAACTCGGCACCAGAGCTGGTAGAGCACCCCCCCCCTCCCCACCCCCCCACCAGATCATACTGGATCCATCCCTGCGCGAAACTATATGGATCTGAGAAATATTTTAGAAAGTGTGGATTGACGAAGAATATTTTCAGTTTTTTTACACATACGTTAAGAAAGAGTCTTAAGTCTAAGGAATAGCTATAATTATACGCTATACGTTTACACTTGTCCCGGATAGCTAGCATACCATAGCGACGTGAAAAAACACCTATCCGTACCTTTTAGGAACACTATTTTCAGAGGAATTATTGCAACGGAGAGATGTTGTTTCGCTCAGCTTCTGAAAGTTGTACATTCCGTATCGGATAGGTGCTTTTTCGCAGGGGCGGCGC
>CACRXK020001114.1:0-17909 GCA_902702795.2 Paramuricea clavata | reverse complement strand
GGGGTGTGGGGGGGGGAACACCCCCCCCCCCCACTCGTCAGCTAATCGGCAAATTGTTATCTCAGTCGGCAAAACTGGATTGGCTAAAGATAACCACTGAAGAAACCAAAATTGACCTCCTGAATAATTGAATTCAAACCGAATATCACGAATAGCATGCATCAAAGAAGCCACACATGCAGCAATGCAAATTTTATTACGGTGTAAGGTTTAAAAACTGACGGGTATTGTGTTTTGTGTATATACGTTAGATGTTTGAAGATCAAATTTCGCCCGTCTGGAGTTAAAATTTGGCTCCAACTTTCGAATTTTCCGGCTGGAGGTAACGTTCCAGTTATATTCCGATTTCAATGATTCGTAAATTAAATGCGTGATTCATAGTGCTCCAAGACGTGGAACAGATTTTAAGAAATGCCGAGATTTTGACTTTTCGAGGGCTGCAAAATGGATGCCGACAGGAATTTTGGGTTTTCTGATTATGCGTGTCTCAGAATGATGCAAATGCCATTTCCGGGATTCAAATTTAAAAATTTTCCGTGCCTTCGGCACGAGCCTCCTCCCCCCAATATTTCATAAAATGTCCGCCACTTGCACACACGGTGGCTTAAAAGGTCTTAAAACTGTTTATTCTACCGATAAATAAAGGGGTTTTTATTGACTGGGATTTCAATAACTCGGACTGGGATTTCTAATAAAAATCCAACTGGGACTGGGATTTTGCCAAAATTTCAGGTGGAAAATGGGATTGGGACCCTCCCCCCCCCTTCAGGACCCTCACTATAGGCTAATGACTCGGCAAAATTACCAAACAACAGTCGGCAAAAGATCACTCACACCCCCCCACTCGAAGAGAGTTAGCGCCGCCCCTGCTTTTTCGCGCCGCTATGGAAAGCTATCCAGTATAGTCTATGGTATAGTGTTCACGCACAGCCATAATAGGAAATGGATGTTTAATATTCTAGCTTTCGACTAAGAGATGGATGTTTAATTTCTCGCGGTTTAAAAGCCACCCGAATATTGTACAACAATTATACAGTTGTTAAAATTTCATATCTAATATACTGAAAACGTCTGTATTGTGGTCGGAATCAAATATTCAATGCCATTTCAGACATTTCATGTTTTATCTAGTGCATAACTCAAAAGACATTAAATATTAACTTTAACCTAAATAGTACTTGCAAAGCGGTGTAAATATTTTTTAAATAGCATTAATAATTCATGAGAAAAAGACGACGGAAATCCATTCAGTATCGTGTCATCGTATATGTGATAAATAATCATGTCAATTTACCGATAAACTTTAGCTTTGATTTTCTCGGCTTAGACAACGATTAGAAATTTAGAAATTAAAACATTTTTCCGGAAATAACATATGCCCCTGTACTGGATCTCTATAGGGAGAACAGTTTAGAATCAAAGCGCTAAGAACTTACCGATAAAAAATTTAATATAATTTGATTTTCTTAATTTAGGCATTCCATCATGACCATCTACAAAGAGAGAATGGAAATGTCTTATGTTTCTGCTCTGAAGGTTTTCGTGTTCGTTGGATTAGCTACAGTGGCTTATACATGTAAGAATGTTGAAATATTTTAAAACAACTGGTGGTACATTTCCTTAGTAATTATATTGCGTTTGCAATGACCCAATGGTCCAAAACTTACTAAGGGTGGAGCATTTTTTATGGGAGGGGGACGGGGGCGTTCGAGTGAATTTATTTATTTATCTGCATGTGTTCTTGAACGATATTTTTTTTAACAAATATCAAAAGCCACAACCTTTTATAACATACTTCGTGATTTCAGCTGATCCACAATCCTTGACAATGGCTTATACACAAATTGGCAATACTATACCGGGTATCCCCCAAAAAACGGATACTGTTTGATTTCATGCAACGTAAATAAAAGCTATAAGAGCTATCGCAATGGAATGAAAATCATTGTATTCAGAAAGGACTAACTTAAATTTTGATATATAGCACTTGTATTTACATGCAATATTGACCACGCTATTGATGTTTGAACATTGAACTACTATTTTTGAAAATGCCAAAAATTAGCATAAAACATCCTTTTAATTACCGATGTGGTTATACTTGTTAAATAATAAATATTTTTTATCTTGTTTGGATCTCGCTCAATATTGTATGTAAATTCAAGTGCTATATATCAAAACACTCCCCTTGACGAGTAAACAATCGTCTGGCGTCAGACAGAGTAAAATAAGAACGTAGGGAGCATCACTTACATGGTGATGCATGATGCATGGTCAGAGTTTGGCGTTCAACTCAATCAGGAGCAGCACTCTCCCCTTGACGAGCAAAATATTATTTATGGCGGAGGGGCATGGCACCGAAGAGAAAAGGGTTGGGTAAACAAAATTTTGAGTGAGTAAAAGGTTGGGTAAATGAAAAACAAAGCAACTCAAGGGTTGGGTAATAAAAATTTATTCTCATTTCGAAAGCATGACTCACTCAAATATTGAAGACTAAAAAGCAATGTCGACAGTCATACGTCAATGTAATAAATAAATAAATCAATTTATTTGAATTGTGTCTCTTACATGCATGTGCATGACAACATGAAAATTTAGACTACAGAAAATTGCACAAGCAGGTATCAAACGCATGTCATAAAAGTGATAAAGGACACGAGTGTGTATCTTTTTGCAAAGTTGTAAAGAGACTACTAAAAAGCAATGTCGACAGTCATGCGTCAATACAATATATAAATCAATCAGAGTCACTATCTTGATCATTTTCCGATTTTTCAGGAGGCAAATGGTGTCTAAAAAGAAAGTACATGTGCAGACAACATGAAACTTTAGACTGCAGAAAATTGCACAAGCAGTTATCAAACGCATGTCACAAAAGTGATAAAGGACACGAGTGTGTATCTTTTTGCAAAGTTGTAAAGAGACTATACTAAAACGCAATGTCGACAGTCATACGTCAATACAATATATAAATCAATCAGAGTCACTATCTTGATCATTTTCCGATTTTTCAGGAGGCAAATGGTGTCTAAAAAGAAAGTACATGTGCAGACAACATGAAACTTTAGACTGCAGAAAATTGCCCAAGCAGTTATCAAACTCATGTCACAGAAGTGGCAAAGGACTTCTGTGACAACTGAATGGTATTCTTTTGTAACGTCTTTGGCCAGGGGTTCATGGCATTTCTTGATATTCGAAGTTGGCTAAAAAAGATTTTCACTTTTTAATGGTTCGAACGGCAAAATTTTAACCAAGGTTTACATTGCACTTCGGTGCCACCCCCCCCCGCCATAAATATTAGGGACCTTTAGCAAATAGGTGACGCCAACGCGACGACGACGGCCAAAACAAACTCGTTCAATTAAGTATATTAAATTTTAAGAACAACATGTCTTGTATTATCCGTTGTATGAATTTATTGCAGCTTAAGAAGGTTAAGACAGAGGTTTATAGTAGAGAAGACTTCTACTAAGCCAATTTGCCGAGGACGACTTCTCGCGGCTTGAAATTAAGGCAGACGTTGCATACAAAACGTGAAAATCTTTGATTTGCTGTTGTAAACAGAGCAAGGACGACGTCTAAAACTCACAAGGGACTTTAATTATGCATTTTCTTTCTACACTGTCATAAATTTTATTGTATTAATAGTCGTCGCCGTACTGCTAGCTAAAGGTCCCTATATGACCGGTCCCAAAAGTCGGAAGTTGACCCATATTACAATTGAAATTTCAGCGTCTGCAGAGATACGCTACCCTGGAGACGTGGTCGAGTTTTCACCACCCGACAATTCAACAGATCCAGATCTGATGGGGACCGAGGGTTTCGTGTTGAGAGTAGTAAACGCAAGTCATCACGACCCTCCCGTCCTTGTCGCGTGGAAACACAACAACTATTCCGTCGTCTCGTGGAAAGATCCTCAAAATTTAACATTAAAGAGTACATCTGGTGTGGCTGGACTAGAATGTAAGTTACAGGACGTCATTGCCAGTAATAGACGGCCGGCCAAGTCATCAATTTGTACAACTGGATGGCAACTTTATGTTAGAAGTTGGTAACAGGCATTTTCTTATATTGTAAGCCTTGGTGAACAAGACTATATGTGTTACCACTTCTGATTTTTGCTTTATAGCCAAAAATTTGAGAATTTTTAAAATTTTGCCTATTAAATTACTATGATCGGAAAAAATGTAAAATTTCATGTTCTCTTATACGAAAAATAAACTATACCACTAGAAAGAGCGCAAAAAACTATATATAAGACAATTAAATGAGTTCTACGTTTTTCCAATCCTATTTCGAGTTTTTAATGTTAAAAAATGCAGAAATGACCAAATTAATGCTAATTAGTACCCATTTTGCCAACTTTAACCATCTTTAATTCAAAATCGACTTGAAAATCGCACTAGTCGCTTAATTATCTTATATATAGTTTTTTGCGCTCTTTCCAGTGGTATAGTTTATTTTTTGTATAAGAGAACATGAAATTTTACATTTTTTGCCATCATAGTAATTTAATAGGCAAAATTTTAAAACTCTCAATTTTTTGGCTATAAAGCAAAAATCAGAAGTGGTATAACACACACAGTCTTATTCACCAAGGCTTGAACTATAAGAAAGTGCCTGTTACCAGCTTCTAACATAAAGTTGCCATCAAACTCTCTTTAGAGGCACTTTTTGCCACCTTGGCCGGCCGGCTATAAAAATTTAGTCTGTCTCATTTGAAAGAAATTTTCAGTAAAATAATTAATAGACTTTTTACATCTTTTTCATATCTTGCATGCTTCTTGCACGGTTTATTTTAAGAAAAATTTAGAACTGCACATATATAGATGTTACGAGCATCGGGTGTTTGACTGGGGTCAAAGGATTTTTTACCTGGATTAGATATTTAAAGTTAAGAGTTGTAAATTATGATAGATTCTTAATTTGCGTATAAGTGGCAGAATAAAGGTGTGGTTGGAAGAAAGGCCAGACAAACTCGACTTTGCGTGGGGAGCTAGGAGGTGTTCCCCTCAAAATTTGAATCTAGGGGTTCTTAAGTTCTGGCAAAGATTTGTTTTACCCAATCACCAACAAAAACTGTTTCAAAACATGTAAATAGGAATCATGAATATTCATTGTATAATAACCTTAAATTTGCATTAACCTGAACTGAACGTTAAAATAAACCCTGGGTTCTTGAAATATTTTGGCTGAAATTAAACAGTCAGCTGTCCGCCATTTTGGATTATTCAGGATATGCATATTAGGTCACAACCCAGCGGGCAAAATGACGTTTATCCAACGTTGAATCAACGTTGGAAATGACCTTCCAGACGTTGGATAGACGTTGAAAAAGGGTTGACTATGCAAATTGGATCGACGTTACTGTTTCGACCTTGAAACAACGTTGAAATTAGGTTGCCAATCTCGTCAACCATAATTCAACGTTGAATCCACGTTAAAACAACGTTGAGATTGGTTCACAAATCGACGTCGTACATTTAACCATGAATGAACGTTAATTCAACGTCTGTTGGCTGCTGTTGAACCAATATGTTTGTAAAACAACGTCAGAGCAACGTAGATATTAGGTTGTCGACGTCGCAACCTTTTTTCTACCAAATTTCAACGTTGAAACAACGTCGTGTGCCCGGTGGGAAGTGGGTCACGTAAACGTTTTATCTTGCATGACAGCCAGCGATCAATATGAGCGATAACTTGTACTTGCATGTTTGCTACTTAACATTCACTCTCGTTCCCAGAGCCACTTTCACTCGGTCACTCGTTGAAAACTAGGCTCTGGGTTAGACGGCTAAAGGGAGTGATCCGATGGCTTCTTAGAGAACTGCTATTTCCCCGAAGTTGAGCAGTTTTCCCTAGGCAACATTATTCTATCAAAATATGTCAACACAAACAATTCGTTTCTTCGTAATACTTCTCGGTGAAAATTGTCACGGGTGCTAAAGCGGCCAAATTCAAGAGTATGCGCTTTAGAAACTACTTTTACTTTCTTACACGAGCCGTTTATACCAATTTTCGGGTGACGTCCATGCAAGACTATCCCCACACTTGACATCATTAAAACCATAGTTGATGAAGTTAAGAATTAATCCAAGATGGCGGAAATCTCATTGCCTTCAGTCAAAATATATACAGCTAAACTCTAAACCTTTACCTCTAAGCGTGCAAAGCATAATGGGAGTATCATTTGATCAGTTTAGAAACCATCTATGGGGCCCATTTCTTGGTGACATGGTTAATATCTCCTTACGATTCACAAATAGTTGCAATATTCAACTACTATAAAGCTTGAAACTTATGCTTCATTAAGCTTTGGGCGCTTAGAGTTTAAGGTTGAAGGTCTAGAGTTTAACGTTAGCAAAGGACAACCTTTTTTGAATTAGCTGTATTGGAAGAACAAAATTATTTCCTCGGGAGGAGATATTATAGGTGTATATTGTAGGTCTTTTTTACGGTCGATAAGGGACTGGTCATAAAGTAACTGCTAGGGTGGGCTGGAGGTAAATCACAAATTTTGCCAATAAGTTCGGTGACCCATCTTAGGATGTACATAAAAATTTCAAAGCCCATCTAATCTTACAAAAAAATTTTCATGACCCACCCAATCTAAATTGGGAAAATACACTTTTATAATAAAAAAAAACTTGCAGGTATGAACATTGTAAATATACACCGGCACTGTAATGACGAACATAATTCCACCAAGCTTGACCAACACATTCATCACCAATTACGATACTGAGCTGCTCTCCAGTTGGTTGTATTTGCTGTGATTCGACCACTTCGTGTTGTTGTTTAAACAGAGTACTGGCTTCAATAGTATCATTTGCATTTGATAGTTTTGATAGTTTTGTTTACTTTTATTATTAATATCTTTATTTTTTGAAGTGGACATGCATGGGTTTTTGTTTGGTGGCCCAACCGTAGACATACAAAAAAATTGGCGGCCCATCGAAACTGCCCAAAGATTTTCCATGGCCCATCCCAAATCACTCCAGCCCACACTAGCAGTTACTTTATGACCGGTCCCTAATACAATTACGAGTTATTATGGAAAGCCCGACTGTCAAACTGACCATAAAAAAGAACGAAGCGCTATAAAAACTAATTTATGTGAAAGCGAGAAGGAAAATGGGATGACAGAAACTGTTCGCCATCTTGTTGCCCTTGACAAAGTTGTTACTCTTCGATCTTGTTTTTATAGTAATCGCAAATGATTGCAAACAATCTCATGAAACAACTGCTAACTATATTGGCTTCCTACACGACAGAATCGGAATTGGCGTGCTATTTCGTTCCCTTCTATCAAACGAAGTGTTTTGGATAGGAGATGTGTGCATCTATCTTGGCACAGATGGTTTGACAGACCCTTTTAAAAGATTGTGGTGTTTTCGCACCAAGAAATACGTCTATGTCGACAGTTTTGCAAATTTCCAGCTTTTCGGGGTAACAAATTATCCAGGTAAGATCGAGGTTCACCAATATAGGGTTACAGTGATAAAACAATTTAAAGTTCGACTAACCACTAATATGATTTTTGGTATGTGTAATATTTGGGTCATTCAAAGAAGAAATGTAATGTATCTTTATAGTAAAAAATCCCACCTTGATCAACTTTTTCACTGTCAAAGGTTCCGGATATGATGTCATTAGGTGAATTGCAAATTAGTTTTCCTTTGTTTTTGTACCAAAAATTCACCAAATGACATCATATCTGGAACTTTGACAGTGAAAAAGTGGATCAAGTTGAGGTTTTCACGATAAGCAGCTTTTTTGTGAGTTGGATATCGACAAAAGTAACGGCTCTCTTGAGGCCAGAATGTAACTAGTTCCCGTTACCTTTTATCAATTTTTGTAACTAGTTAACAACAAGTTACCTTCCCAAAAAAGTAACTTGTTACCATGTGTGAAAATCTCTTTCTGGTTAAATTAATCAATTGTTTTGTCCAATTCGCTTCGCGTTGGCAATTCACTTCGCATTATAAAATTTCGTAATCGGTAAGTAGTTGCAAAATTTTTGCAACTTGTATAAATTTGTAACTATAGTTGGATATAATTTGACAAAAAATTTGTTTGTTTGTTCATAAGGTGTTTACGAGTATTCGAAAAACAATCAGCTTACAGGTTAGTATATTAAAGGAACGATGAAGCCCTTGTGTCGGTTGTATAAAACACTACATTTTAACCACCATTTTTTTAGTTAACTAGTATCGTTCAGTCTAAATATACGCGAACTGGTTAACTTTCGCACTAACTGTAGTTAACTCATTGATTATGAATATTACTGGTACGGTACCTCCACCCGGAAATTTGAAACAAATTTGAAGGCCATGAGTCCCAGTGTTGACAATAGCGGAATATAGCCAATATTAAATATTCTGAATTTTTAAATGTTTTGAGAATCTAAAAATATTCCAGAATGTTTTCTCAGAATGCTGGAAATGCCATTTCAGAGACCCAAATTTAAAAAATTTTCCGGGGGAGTATACCCCGGACCACCCTCGTTTCCCCCGTTTTCGGGGGGGGGGAGTATGCCACGGACCGCGCTCGTTTCGCCATTGGTTAGGACCCCCCCCCCAAAAAAAAACACAAAAAAACACACACACACACACAACAGCTTAGCTGGATCCACCATTGGCCCATAATTGGATTTGAAATACCAGATCTCCAATCATTAATAATTCATGAGTAACATTGCTTTATTTTGCTCACATGATAATAGTTGATATCTGATGAAGTACATTGATCCAGTTCTAGGAGTGGATTAGTTCAAAATTAGTTCAGTCCTTACTTAGACTGGATCAAACTTAATTCACCACACCTTAAGTAGTGATTTATTCGTATGAGATGTCATTTCAAATCCGACTACAGGGTGTATCAAAAAAAGCGCAATCCTCGACTGAAATGTAAATTGCTAAACAAATAATAGACGAAAACGTTAAAGTTTACATTCATTTTAAATCGTAGCCATTCAGCTTTCTAACAGTGGGTTGTTTCTTAAATTTGACTCATTGGTTCGCGGGTAATAATACTTTACGTTATTGCGATTGGAGATTAAAAAAATTGAGATGGAATAACAAATCGTTCTCATGAAAATAACTGATTTTTTCATTAAAACAAAAAAATGTTGCATTTTATTAAATGGATTGTAACAATAAGTATAATTACGGCTTTTCTTCCACTATTTTTAACTCAGTTTGAAACTTCAAATGCGATATAATTTTGGCTTGGACCATCTAAGCTGACTGACATCAACTTGATATAATTTCTGTTTACATTACATCGCAATTCGATGACACTCTGGCTCAGACACCAGAATGTTTTGACGATTTTTAGCATTCGTTTAGGATTTTCAAACAACCTGGTCTCTTTTAAAATACTTTTAATTTGTTCTTACGTGGTTTTCAGATGTAGTGACGACAACATTAAAGTTTAAAGAAGAAAATTCTAACATTTAAACCGACTAAACAATAACATAGTAAACTTGCATAATTAAACAGCAACTAAAAATGATAGGTTTTACTAAATCTTTTCCTGTGCAATTATTGCTAGCATTGGAGACAAGGATAATAGTTTGTTTGAAAGAGAAAAGAACAGGCTTTGAAGTAAGCCTAAAAGCGTTTAACTAGAAATAGTATTTCGAAAGTTATTAAGCACAAAAGATGAATTGCGTTTATTTTGATACACCCTGTATATGAGGACTGGACTAGAGTCCAGTCCTTGGGTTCGCCTCGGACTTGATCAAATTGCGCGAACTTGAAATCAAGTCCAGACCTCATAGTTGGATTTGAAGTACCACTTGAAGCCATTGAATTCGACACGTGCAAAATGCGACGATTAAAAACAGACCTTACATTTTCCTAGGTTTCTATCGCTATCCTGTGGTAAGCAAATACAGCGCTCATATTGAATACAAGCAATTAATAATGGGGCAGGAAAACACAGCAGTATTGACCATAGATTGCAATAATGACGCCGAAATTACGGTGATTGTTTATACTAGTTTAATGCATTACAATAATTACACACTATTAACTGATACCCCTATATCAGTGCCGAACGAGATCGAATTGACAACAAAGTGGATTGCAAAATATCCTGGCCCGAACTACTTGGAATTTATGATTAAGGAGGGTGCAAATACCTACGTTACAACAGGGGGATGGTATCATGTATTGGCAGCAGTGAAACATAAAATTCAGGTAAGGGAAAGCAATTGATTGATATAGATACGGTAGATCGTTTATTAAATCAATTTTTTCGTTGTTAAAAAAACTGAATTACAATAGAGTTTACATCAAATATGGTTAATAATTTATATGTTAAGCTTAAGACCTGTAGACCATACTAATACTATTTACAATTTGGATTGGATTTAAAAATATAAGAGTTTTTTAACCTGTTCGTATTTATAATTGGAAGTTATACCTTCCAACTCTCTAAAATTATGAGTTGGTGGATTTTCTTCATGTAGTATAGATGGTAAAGTTTATGTTCTCTGCATGTTATCTTCGATGGAAGTAAAACGCTTTTGCCATAATTTCTCTCTTCTGTCGCTATTGCATCTTCCGAACATATTTCAGGATATGTAATTTTTAAGCCTCGTCTTTGAGCTCGTTGTATATCCACTGATAAGTATATACTGTCTGGAAGGTTCTCTGGAACGTGCAATTTCGGTATGGTACGACGGGAACATTTTTCTTCTCCCCCCCCCCCCATGGGGGGACCCATGCTGGCTCGCCCCATATAAACACCACCATTGGTAATCTATCAAACTTCACTCACTGGTAAATGTGATGAAACACTGGAGAAAAACGTGAACTGATATCTTAACAGATTTATGACCAGTGTAAGTTGAGCTTGCAACCAATGTAAGTTGAGCTTGCAACCATAAATTAGCGGACATATTCACACTCATTTACATATCAAACAAATTGAAATATCTCGGGAACAAACCACAAAAACAAGAAACTGAAAAATAAGTTACACTACAGCATACTGAGAGTTCTTTCATTTAGGAAAATAAGAAATTTCATGTCATATACACTTTAAGAAATTGGGTGTGGTCATTGGAAAAAAGTGGGCGTGGTTCAAACTTAACTCTCCAATATCTTAACTCTCCGATATAACTCTCTAATTAGTCTCTTCTGTCTTTTACGAACTTTTTTGTTTCCCTTTTATTTCCCAGATTCAAGCATCAGGCAGCGATGCACGTTTTATTGTAGCGAACGAACCAATTACTATCACACAAACAATGGTAAACTCGGGGTTAGTCGTATTTTTCAACGGCTCGCACAACAACGAATCCCAATATGGCATCGCACAAAGTCCTGTTCACGTGACCAACCTAGCATACGAACAACGTGGCTTATATCAAGTATTTTCAATGGCGTGGAATGCAATAGGTGCGGAATTCACGGAGTTATCATTTGCGGTAGTGCGAATATTTGAAATCAAAAACTTAACAATCACCACAGATTCGTATGCCCTGAAGACAAAGGTAGCCAACTTAAAATTTTACATACGCGCATTGAAAGGTTCCGTTTCGTTATGTAATGTTACATACGGAGATGGTGAGTACTCTGAACATGAAACAACGTTGACAAACTTTTATGATACAATTGAAAATAGCACCGATATTGACACTGCCATCAATACTGACCCGGGGATACAACACGAAGTCAGCAAACCCTCAGAATATTCACATCCTGGTTTCTACAGTGTTCGGGTCGTTTGTGAAAACGAGATCAATTCTGTGAATTATTCGACCACCATTCTAGCGCAAGATCAAATTACTGGTTTCTATGTGTTTCCCATTTCAGCCCACGAGTTTGGCAAGACCATCAATGTGGTCTGGCAGATGTATCTAGGCACAAACGTTACAGTTGATATATGGTACAACGATCTATTGTGTAATACAACAAATATTACCATAACTAATAATCAGAATAATTCGCGAGATTGCTTAGTGACCAATTCTATGCATTTCGACCCCGACTATTTGGTCGACATCAAGCTAACAGCTCAGAATCTCGTCTCGAACATAACTGAAATTGTTACTGTACAAATGTTCCGACCGATGGTGATCACCGGTTTCGTCGCCTTGACAACCACGGCGCAGTGGGGCTCCGGCGAAGCAGGCGCGGGTCCAAACGGGAACAAATTCCCCGCGGAATACCCGGTGCTGTTTAGGGCGATCTACACAGGCGGACCACCAACCCTGCATGACTGGACATTCCAATTTCACAGCTGGATTGGAGATTGCACGAATTGTGGCACGCGAACCGATAATAGTGTGGAACGCGAGTATCTATTCGGGCGTGATGATAACTTGTGTGACGTGAAATTAAAACTATCAAATCCTGCTGGAACGGCAGAGGAATGGCTCGCTGTAGACATTGATAAAAGCTTTAATCTTACCAGCGTGACCATAGATAGCCCCGTCGTCGTGAACAGAACTGAAAAATTAACCATAAAACTGGCAGACATCGGCAAAACTACTTGTATATCGGTTAATTTTGGTGACAATTCACCGCTACTGTTGTACGGCAACTACGACGCTTGTCATGAGCAGTACAATCACACTTCACGGTCCGATGTGGTATTTAGTCCGAGAACGCTCAATACTACAAGTATAGACGTTGACTACATGTTTAAAACTGTGGGAACATATCAGGTAAAAGTCGATGGAAGGAATTACGTTTCATGGGATAGTTTTCAACAAGAAGTTGTCGTGGCGGAAAAGGAATGTGAATATCCAAATGTCACAATTACAGGTAATGTGTACACTGTTTTTGAAAGTTCTGCGCCAGTGAAGGAAGTACCAATAGGAATAAAACTTCGGATTGATAAAGATGCAACTATCTGAAAAATCCGTCTAAGGACGAAGGACCTTTGCTCGAAACGCCCAATTTCTTCTTGTATTTTTCTGGTAGTTTCACAAGAATTGTATAGAATCCTGCACTTTCGGCATTCTAAGGGAAGCCTCACATATCGATTTTGTCCATGAGAAACTTCATATGGACGTTTCTCTGGAGATGAACAGCAGTGACCCAGTCAATACAGTAAGACCCCGCGTATATATAAGAACCTAGATTTTTCAAATTAGCCTAAACAGGTTCTTATATAAATGGTGCTTATCGCGAAATTAGGCTAAACAAAAATACAATACAATGCAATAAAACTTTATTTAGCTACGGTAAAACCTTCAGTATACACTATTTTACGAAAAGAAAAACATTAACTGATGTACAAGAGTCTGCGTTACTATATATCTCGCTAAAATTATCATAAAAGTCATTTGTAGCCTTCTTAAATTGGGAAAGTAGTGGAATCGTGCGTATATCTTGCGGTAAACTATTCCACAATCGTGCCCCACTATAACTCAGGCTTCTTTTTAGGAAATTAATGCGTGACTTGGGTAAGTTTAATTTGACTTCAGAATTCCTGAAATTATACGTTGTGCCACGAACAGAGAGGTCATTTTCATTACTTTGTGAAGAGTTTATTTTCTTTGATTTATAAATTTTTAATTTAACTCTTAAAGTTATAAAAATAAATTAAGAACCTGTTTGAAATGTTAGCCTAAACAGGTTCTTGTATAAAGGGGGTCTAAAGAAGCAATTTTCGCCTAAACAGGTTCTTAAAATCTAGGTTCTTATACACAAGTCCATGATATTCTCTAAAACCGTCTATGTTTTATTATATAGATTTAAATGAAACTGAAAGCGGAAGCCTTACGGAATACTGGAAATCAAAGATAATCACTGTAACGACAGTAAACGAAACTGACTGTGGATTAACAACGTTAACCCAAACCAACTGGAGTGTTTACAAGTTAGATCAAGATCCAAGAGCAATGCTCAGCAAAATTGACAGTGTTCCACGCACCGAGTATCAGTTTTCGATTCCGACTGATCTATCTTTACCAGAGTTAGTTCTCGATAGTAAAAGCCTGCAGTATGGTTTCTATGCAGTCACTGCACGACTAGGGATGCTAGGATATCCTGATATCTTCGATGAAGATACGAAATATTTCCATGTGGTTGCAACGCCATTCCTAGAGCCGGCCGTCACCACAGGTTTCATGTATACTGTTCTTTTCCGTCAAATGGTGAGTGTTTGGTTACCAATATTATATCATAAGCAATATTATTATTATAATTACCACAAAAATTTATCATTATCCTACTAAACCATCACCAACATCATCATTACCATCAATATCAACATCATCACCATCACATCATCATGATCACCATAATCATCATGATCACCATAATCATCATCACCACCATCATCATTAGCATCATTATCATCATAATCACCATCACAACCCTCATCATCATCAATGATTTGGATTCTTGCACTTCACTTGATGGAATTAATAGTAGAATGTTAGGGTTTGTAATCCAAGTGAGAATATATACAGTTTAAGACCTAATCAGGACCGACTGCGGAAAATGCAGCACAAGGTCTTAAAATGTATATATTCTCACTTGGATTACAAACCCTAACATTCTAATATTAATTACACCAGGTGAAGTGCAAGAATCCAAATTATTGAAGTCCGCCTTATCACAACCCGCACACCCGATTACCTATATATACATGAACTTACGGTTACAGCTCAACAGCTGGCCTCTGTAGCTCAGTTGGTTAGAGCGCTGCACCGAAATCGCAGGGCCGTAGGTTCAATTCCTTGAAGACCTTGTGTTGCATTTTTCGCAGTCGTTCCTGGTCAGGTCTTAAAGTGTATATATACACTCACTTGGATTACAAACCCAAACATTCTCATCATCATCACCATCACCATCATCACCACCATCACCACCATCACCACCATCATCATCACCATCACCACCACCACCACCACCACCACCACCACCACCACCACCACCATCATTACCATCATCATCATCATCATCTCTACCATCATCGCCATTAAGAGTAGATTGATGCAAAATTATTACCAGGCTTTAAGATCAGAAGATTAGAATTCAGTTACCAACATACTGCCAGCCCTTTTTTAAGCCGTGCCTTAGCGCTTTTGCGATCTTAAATTCCATGGCTATTTTGTTTAAATGCATAATGATTGTAAATAAATTGTTGAAAGCTGGGGGCTGATTACATGAAGAGTTTCAGCCGTCCTAACCAAAAAATCCTAACAAAATACAGCACACGATTACATGAAAAAAATTTCAGCCCAATTTGAAGCCGAGGATTGGATCAAAACGTGAGGACTTGAAATTTAGTGCAGTCCGAATTGGAGGATTTCAAATGACATCTCATGTACGAATAAATCACTACTTAATTAGTTTGGATCCAGTCCAAGAACTGAATTAATTTTAATCCAGTCCTAGGACTGCATCAATGTACTTCATCAGGTATCCAGTATTATCATGTGAGCAAAATAAAGCAGTATGGTTGGCTAATTTACTCATGAAATATTAATGCATTTGAGATATAATTAGAATTTATCGCCTCTCTATAATTTCCGGTAAAAACAAACTACTAACATAAAATGAATACACAATAATTCTTCTAATACCTGCTCATTTTTCCAGGCGACCCTCAATGCGTCAGCGACAGTTGATCCAGACTTTGGGCATGTCGATGGTGTCACATATGAATGGTTCTGTAGAGACATGGACGACACTGTGCAGTTTGGACCAGACTATGACTCGGAACCTCTGCTATATGTTCCCGTGGTGAACGACACGTTCCCTCCTGCAGAAATGAATGTGAGTGTCACTCATTAATTAATTCATTCATTGCCAGAATTTCTGACGTTATTTTTCCTGTCAAACATTTTGCGGAATTTCAGAACTGTGCAAATTTTCAGAACTGTGCAAACTTTTTTTTTATACACCCTATGGAAGCTAAAATTTTCATTTGCCTCACCACAGCTTGCTGTGAAGAAAATTGAGTATTGCATTCAGGAGCGAAACTAGCCCTTTTTAATTAAGGGGGTGTCTGCTAGAATTGCCCTGCGAAAGCCGATGATGCCCTGCAGCAAAATGTTTTTTCTCCATTATTTCTCCCAAAAATGTTTAGTGTAAAATTTGGGTCTATAAATTCTATTCAATTCCCTCTGGAAGCCCTGGAAGCTACTTAATAACTCTACAGTCTATCATTTAAAATCTTGCATTACCCTGTCAATCCAAGATGATTTGCCCAATCCAGATGATTTGTACTTTGGGGGACCACACACACCCCTCAAGTTTCGTCCCTGATTGCATTGCTTGAAACGTTATTTATCCAAGTCAGTAGAGTATAGTTTCCGGCAAACCTATATAGCCCTTTGATAATTCGCTTGCGTATTGATGCGGCAAACAAACGGCTCATTCAATCATTCACTGATGTTTCTTAAATTTCTTGGTTTGTCCAACGCTTAACGTTGCGAGATTCTGCTTTTCAGTCAACAGGCTGTTTTGGTGAAGGTAGAGGTCGACTAAACGTTACCGATGCAATATTGGAAATGGATTCAACATTTATGCTAGAGGGAAAAAAGTAAGTTTCTTTTTTATTATTTTTAAGTGATCGGTTTAATGGAAATTAAGCTATACATTAAACATATTACCTAATACTGAACATGTTAAATATTCAAGAGAATAGTAATTTGAACAGAACATTTTAATCTTTCCTTCCAAAAGAATTTTCATGCTCGTATGTCAGTTTCTCACTTCCTTTCCTATTCTTCGACTCGATCAGGTTGAGCTGCGACTTTCGTAATTTAGCTTAGCTCTCGATGGTTGTCCAATACAGCAGCATTTCACGACTCGTTACAACTTGTAATGAATGTTTCACGAGTCGTGAAGGACTTAAGAGTGCACCCAGCCAAGTGGTGAACTTCACGAAATTCGTACGACTCGTTAAATCCGTGAAATTTCACGACTCGTTACAACTTGTAATGAATGTTTCACGAGTGGTGAAAGACTTAAGAGTGCGCCCAGCCAAGTGGTGAACCTGACGAAATTCGTACGACTCGTTAAATCCGTGAAATTTCACGACTCGTTACAACTTGTGAGGAATATTTCACGAGTGGTGAAGGACTTAAGAGTGCAGGAGCCAAGTGGTGAACTTCACGAAATTCTTACGACTCGTTAAATCCGTGAAATATCACGACTCGTGACAACTTGTAAGGAATGTTTCACCAGTGGTGAAGGACTTAAGAGTGCAGGAGCCAAGTGGTGAACTTCACGAAATTCGTACGACTCGTTAAATCCGTGAAATATCACGACTCGTGACAACTTGTAATCAATGTTTCACGAGTCGTGAAGGACTTAAGAGTGCACCCAGCCAAGTGGTGAACTTCACGAAATTCGTACGACTCGTTAAATCCGTGAAATTTCACGACTCGTGACAACTTGTAATGAATGTTTCACGAGTGGTGAAGGACTTAAGTACACCCAGCCAAGTGGTGAACCTGACGAAATTCGTACGACTCGTTAAATCCGTGAAATTTCACGACTCGTTACAACTTGTAATGAACCACATCAGCACAACATCATATGAAGACTAGGCAGTGCAAACTTCATGTAAGCAAGTTCGTAAATTCAGAAGAGATGATACCCGGTACTATTTTTGCGTTTTTACGACTCGTGACGAAATTCGTGACGAGTTATATCGACTTGTACCTTGCGATGGATTTCACGACTCGTGACAACTTGTAACGAGTCGTGAAATGCGGGAGTATTGGACATGTATGGATGAGCTGTAAGCAGTGCTGTAAGTAACTTCGTTAAAAGTAACTAGTTACAAGTAATCGTCACATTCTTCAGTAACGGTAACGGTAACTTGTTACATTTTGAGAACATGTAACTGTAACGGTAACTAGTTACAAAAAATGCCATAAAATTGAAACGATTACAAATTATTTTGCCAAAGTTACAAGTTACATTTTG
>CACRXK020001113.1:0-59948 GCA_902702795.2 Paramuricea clavata | reverse complement strand
CTTCGAAGTAGACAATTCTCGTGCCAAAATTTAGGCTTAGACTTTTACCATAAATTCTTACTATAACATATACTATAACATACTACAACAATTTAGACGCACTTCCTTATACTAGTAATTAGTTATTAATGTAGTAGGATTATTTTATAAATAAATAAATTATTATTATTATTATTATTATTATTATTATTATTATTATTATTATTATTATTATTATTATTATTATTATTATTATTATTATTATTAGGGTTAGGTTAGGGTTAGAGTTAGGGTTATGGTTATTATTATTATTATTATTACTTGAGTAGTCGAAAATATCGATTCTTCGGTGAACAAGTACATCCGAAAATGGCTGGAAGTACCTATATCTGGAACACTAAGTAACGTTTTTCTAACCCGTAATAAGTTTGGTCTAAATATCCTCCCTGCATCAGTCCAATTCATTCAGTGTCAAACAGTTCTACGCAATGCCCTAAAAACATCTCCAAACGATTCAATAAACGAACTGTGGAAGTCAATTAATAATCATACTAACATTCAATACGATAGCTACAACTCAACTAAAGAAGTTTTAAAAACTTTCCATTCTCAACAAGAAAATAAACTTAGGAACCGTTTGAAATGTCAAGGTTCCTTTTTCGAAAATGTTTCTAAATTTTCCCTATCACAACTTAACGCAATCTGGTCGTTATCGCAATCAAAGCTACCAAAGAACATTTTCAACTTTACAATTCGCTATATAAATAATACCCTTCCTACCCGAAAGAACGTCAGTAGATGCGGAATTTCATCAAGTTCTGACTGATCGTTCTGCTTACACCCTGAATCACTTCTACACGTTGTTGCCGGTTGTCAACATTACTTGGAACGATTTACTTGGAGACACGATTGCATACTAAACTTTCTTGCAAAAACGTTTCAAAGTTTAAACGAATGCAAATTACATGTTGATCTTCCTGGATTTGAAAGCCCCTCGATTATTACGGGAGATGAATATCGTCCTGATTTACTTGTCTCCACTTCAGACAAACACCTCTACGTTGTTGAACTTACCGTATAGGCCGGCTTTGAATCAAACCTCACAAACAATGTTAACCGCAAGAAAGCTAAATATAAAAACCTAACTATTAGAGAACTGGATCAAAACTTTACATCTGTTAAATTTATAAATCTTTCTGTCAGTTCGCTAAGTTCGCTAGGGGTGTTTGACAAAGAATGTCATACATTCGTCAAAATGCTAAATGAGTTAGGACTGGATAATCAACACCAACAATATTGTATCAGAAAAATTATATCTATTGCCATCCGATCAACGTACTACATATTTTGCTGTAGAAATAAAGAATGGACAAATCCCGAACTAATGAACATTTAAAGTAACTATTCCTATAAAAAATTAACAATTTTTGTATATAAAATTATAACCATGCATGTATAAGTGATTCAAAGTAGTCAATTGTAGGTTACCTCAAGAAGTGAGATTTACAATTGTATATATCTATAAATATTCTATTAATAAAGTTTTCATTATTATTATTATTATTATTATTATTATTATTATTATTATTATTATTATTATTATTATTATTATTATTATTATTATTATTATTATTATTTAACTTTTTAACGAGTGAAGATCTTATTTTACAACGCCTAGCTTGTTCTTTACTAGCAGTATAAAGGTCGAGACACACCGGACCCGCCTTGCAAATCACGCCGCCAGCTGCAAGAAAAGGTTATTATAGGGCCTTATAGCGCCCTACTACTCTACCTCAATATTTTACAATTACTTTAACGAATACATATACACCACGTTTATGAACGTGCCAGAAGTAACATTTGACAGAAGATCTTGGCCGAAAGGTTTATATCAGTTTTCCGTGGGGAAAGAAGACTCGGGAAAAAGCTTTTGGAACAATACAGAGAACATCAAGCAAAGGGTATGTGAAGTTTGTACGCGTTGGTGCATAATTAGGGAGCTTAAGATGCACCAAATCTACGACGCGGACGCGACTAAAACTGAAACAATCGCTAATAATGGGAGACTAGTTTTACTTTGTTTTTCTCGTGCTCCTGGCTTTGTTTACCAACAACAATCCATAGTTTTTACCCGTGAAGTGAAACTGTGATAATAGTGCCAGTTTTTCGTCACGTCCGCGGCGTAGATTTGGTGTATCTTAAAGGGATACGGCAATATACTTTTTTATTATTTCATTTTAAAGAACTTTCAAAATTATATGTTAATCTCCTTTACCGATTTTGCGTAACTTTATTATTTCTTGAAATATTTTGACTTAAAATAATTTGCTGTCCGCCATCTTGGATTAATTTTTATCTCATTATCGGTGGTTTTAGTGACGTCATAAGCAGGGTTAGCCATATAAAACTACATCTAAATGACCAAATAACATTATGTCTTCTTTGAAAAGTCATCAGACAGTTTTGTATTTCAAATAGTTACTGAACTATATGATTTTGGGCTCATAATAACCAATTGCTCTATGGATAAATTCTTGCGTGACCCTGCTTATGATGTCACATGCATATCCGCCAAAATCCAAGATGGCGGAAAGCTCGCTGATTTGTGATTTTTTCTGTTGAAATATCTCAAGAAATAATAAAGTTATGCAAAATCGGTAAAAGAGATTTACATATAATTCTAAAAGTTCTTCCAAATGAAATAATAAAAAATATATTGCTGTATAGGGATACAGCTCTCTAAGGCCGATTTCCATTGCAGTCACGCGCTTTGCCCGCGCGGGCGCAGCGAACATTACTGATCAATTTTCTCTCTAGTTGTCTAACCTCTGCATTTTTTGTTCGCCTGACTGCTCGCGGACACGGCCATGAAAGTTGAACTACATTCAACAGTCTTGGCGTGCACGCGCGACTGATTAGTTCACGTGATTAAAATTAGTCGCTTCACCCACGCGGGCAAAGCAATGGAAAACGACCTTAATCATGTGATATCGCAGTTAAATCAACTGAGCATTGTTTTTACACAGCATCACTGCAAAGCCGGCAAGCTGCGGTTTGAGGGGGAATCAACGCATACCCGGGGGCCGCCTGTATCAACGATGGCCGTTAAGCTTAGAAAGCAAGTCTATAGATTCGCTCACTCAACAACCAAACTAAAAGTTACATATTCAGTGCACAATATTTAAATTGACTGATTCACGAGAGATATCGATATATAAGACTGTTATTTAATTTTGACTTGATACAACCGGCCCTTGGTTCTACATCGGGTAACGGTAGACAGGCAAGGTTTGACACAGAATATACCTGGTACTGTCACATCGGATAACTATGTTGTTGGGGGTGGGGGGGCGCTATGTAGACCATGCATAGATTTATATTGATTGGTACAATTTTCCTGGGTGCGGTTGAGAAGGATAGTTTTCAGCAGAAGAAGGTAATTGTTTTTCAAATACTATATTATATATTAGTCCTTAATTAATAACCGCAAATCTGAGGGAAATGAAGTTGTGATTAAATTTGTAACTGAACTGAATATTAAAATGTTGCGCATTTTGACACCTTGTTTCTTGTACACGAAGGATGGCCAAGTCACCAAAAATACATTTTTATTTGACTACAAACGTTAGGAGTCATAATCTATTTGACTCAACTAGCGATTTAGTCGGAAAAATTATCATTAATTACGCTCCACTAAAAGTGTCAGATTTCCAGAAAACATACGGCTAGAAACGGAAATTTTACACCATGCAGGCCAAACGGCTCGGCTCAAGCACGTGGTCAAAGTCTATATACGTAGTTAAACAAAAATAAAAACAACAAGAAAGATATTAAATCAAAAGATGTAGTCCCTCGAAACAGAATTCACCGAAGTGGAACACCATCGGCGTCAGAGTGAATCACTCTAACATGGCCATTAAAACCACGCTCTGCCGTTGTACATAAAACTGTACGAATGAAAACCTTGCGAAGAAGAGAGAGAGTAGAAAACAAAAATTTTGTCAGATTTGGTGAAAAATTTCTAGATTTCCTAGATTTGTCAGCTGAATAGAACGCTTCATCACAATGACGCATGCCCAAATAGAAGTTAATATTTTAATATTTTAAAGTTTAATGAGACAGTCCGCGCTGCGGAAGTCAATGTTATTGGGTCCCCCCTTAAACGTATGCTCCGTTTGTTGCGCTTCACGGCATTGACTAGCTCTACGGCCATTTTATATCGACACATATTTTGTTTGAGATTCGAAGTTAAAGGAATTTTGCTGTACATTTATTTTTGCCTGGGCTGGTTCACCGTGGCAGCAGCATAAGTAGCGGAGGCTTGAGAGTTTCTCAACACTCTCGAGGCCTTGGGTTATTGGGGAATATACATATGTTGGAACGATAATGGTGAGCGGCCATGATTTTTGTTTTTGGTGTTTCGCGTGAAGTCCCCTGCTTGTATTTTGAGCAATAAGGATTTGTTGGCTCCGTGAAAAAGTTTGTAAACTTCTCTAATTATTTGTCTCCGTCCAATATTTAGTAAACGATGGTCAGAGTTCGCGTTATCTCCTTCATGGATTTTTGTGATCAACAAGTCGCTTTACTTTAGACTTAGTGGTCTGTTGTGTTCCGAGCCAGAGGTGTGTAGTAGATATGGCCGAACAGCAAGTTGACGGACCTCCAAGTAAGAAGCAGAAAGTTGGTAGTACTAGTACCCCAACTGATAATGAAGGTATGTATTACACAAACTTCGTACAAGTTTGTAGTTTTACGTTGTTTTATAGTTGTTTTGAGACGAGTTTCGTTCAGTCACTGTCGCCATAATAACCCAGTCTTCCTGTTGAAGACTTCACATTGCGACGCTGTTGAGCGAAGCTCGTTTCACCGTTCATATTTTTAATCGAGAATTTTTGTCAGCAGACACGTTCTTGGACGAACTACCAGAAGAGTTGTTCGAAACTAGAAATGGAGAGACAGAGGACAATAATAGTAAGCCCAACGAATTGCAACAGTTATTGGAGAACGAAACGCCGAACAGTAATTTGTCAAGTAACAAAATACACCAAAATGCAAATCCCGTTGGAATGACCGGCAAGAACTTGTCAAATCCAAGCAGTCCTGCAATAAATAATAACACTAATTCTGTGCCATCTCCAAGTATGAACAATAATGCAATGGTTTCTCCAGCACAAATTACAACTAGTTCAACAAATATGGCATCACCTCAACCTTCTGTACCAAACCTGAGTGCTGCTGCTAATATGAACTCACAACATCACTCTACCTCAGGCCCACTCAATCCTACGGCACCTTCCAACTCTCATGCGATGACTACGAACGCTGCACCATTGACTAGCATGCCTCAAAATTTTCCTGTCGCATATAATGCTGCATCGCCGCAAGGACTAGTAAATCCTGCAATGTTGCAGACAAGAATGAGAAATGGTCCCATATCAATTCAAAACTCTAGTCCTATGCATAATTTTGGAAGACAAATGACATCAGAGCAAGCAAATCATATGAACACTGTCAATTCGCTGACAAACAGTACTATGCCGACTATAAAAACAGAACCCAATTACATGATGGGACAGCCTGGAATGGCTATGAACCAAGGGGGAATGGCCGTGAACCAGGGTGGAATGACTGTGAACCAAGGTGGAATGTCCCTTGGAGAGGTGAGTTAGATTAAAATAATTGATTTTTATATTTCCAGCTAAACAATCAAGGTTAAATAACCCCTTATTTTAACTTGAGTTTGTGTTCTTTCTTCATTGTTTAACTGATTGTTGAATGAATCTAGATTGTTTTCATACACAACTAATTGTTTTGTTCTTCTAATTGTTTGACACTGTTTATTATTTTGTTAATATCCAACCACTTATATTTGCACCATAAGCAATAACCATATGTCATCAGCATTTAAATGTACTGTTGAATGTACACTCTTTGTTTTATGAATGTTTTCAATGGTGTGAGTTCGCATTGATATTCAGGTCAGAGTCTCTAGAAGTCAACTTGACTCCGTATTGTAAATATGGGATTAACACGTGGTGAGAAAAAAATACAACAAGCAGAGTTTAAAAATTTGCATCCCGATATCCATGTGATACCTCATTTTAAATTTGGATACTGGATATCAAGACTAAGGAAAATGACAATATAAATTTTTATTTTTTCATTTGAAAGAACTTTTGAAACTATATAATTAACTTCTTTTACCGATTTTTCATATCTTGCTTAGTTCTTGAAATATTTTCACTTGAAGTAATGAGATGTCCGCCATTTTGGTTAAATTTTTTTATCTCATCAACGGTAGTTTTGGTGACGTCACAACAGGGATTAACCATATAAAAGTATTCGTCGCTGACCAAATATTGATTGGTAGATGTTTTAAAGGTTTTGAGTGATCTTGATATTTCATAGGGCAGACAGAGTGTAGTTTTGAGTGCAAAATGATTAGTGTTTGTCTAGATAAAAATATTGTGTAACCCCTGTTGTGACGTGACATGCATATCTACAAAAATTGAAGATGGCAGACATTTCATTCCTTTCAATCAAAATATTTGTAGAAGTAAGCAAGACATGAAAGTTCCGGTTCCAGTTCCGGCCGGAACTAGTAAAAAAAGCATGGCCGGAACCGGAACTCTGTCGTTTTCAGAGAGATAGAATATCAAACGTTTTTGTGTCTAACAAAAGGTCACAGTAGGAAGAAATTTGGACTACGCAAGGGAAATGCACACTATTAACACTTCATTATGACGTTTAATGCTTGTCAATCTTTTTATTCTAACATTTGCGAGCTCTCTCCTTGATGACTTGAAGTGTCTGCCTGTCTGACAGCGGACAAAGTAACATATTACTATATATGGCTAATAAATTAGTTCCGGTTCCGGTCGGAACTTTTTTCCAATTTTGGTCTGACCCGGTTCCGGCCGGAACTTAAAAATCTGGTTCCGGTGCACCCCTAATTGTATATAGTCTTAAAAGTTCTTTCAAATGAGAAAATAAAAGAAATATATTGCCATTTCCCTTTAAGTATCCATTTGGATTTAAAAAAATTCTCTGCTCTGCAGATTTTCTCTCAAAGAAAGAAAACTAACAATGGAATTTGAATTTAGCTTCAATGTTTTGATACTGAGCAAACTCGATTGTCTATTATCCAAATGTGGAGTACCGGTACTAGTTTTTTGTGTGAATACCAAATTTTAAGTTACTAGTATCCCATTGGATAGTGCTGAAAATTTGAAATTTCAAGCCCTGACATAATGTATCTAAATGGGTTAATTAAAGCCTGGCTTCCATGTGGTCGCAACGATTGTAAAGATAGAGTATGGTCTTTCTCAACGGCCAGATTATAATAGTTTTTACCTGTAAACCACATATAAATCATTATTTATAATCACTCTGCCTATTATCATTGTTAGACTGTTGTATTTCAGCTGTTGAGAAAGATTGTGACTCAATCTTTACGACCGTTACGATCATATGGAAACCAGGCTAAACATTTCGTAACTCGTTAAGTTGCATTGTACCCTTCTGTGCCCTACTTTATTATTTTGCTCTGTCTAATGCCAGATTATTTTACTCAGTCTAATATCGGATGATTTTACTCATCAACTGGCATCAAGGGGCCAAGGGCCTATTTAGATGCCCCTGTCTAGGTTGGATGTGACTGTTGCCTGGGATTGATCATACTGGATCCATCCCTGACTGTTGCTGAGATCCCAATCCTAAGATAAATAGAGGATTTTACACGGCGGCGCGAAGATGACTTTTATCTTCGAGTGGTGAAAACAATGTTTTACAAACAAGCGCAACAAGTGAGTAAAATATTGTTTTTAATACGAGAAGATAAAAATCATATCTTCAAGCCACCGTGTAATGTTCTGTTTATTATATAGTCCCAAGCAAAAAATTGTGAAATTTCACGCTCAAAAGCAAATTGGGAAAAGTCACATGATCGATATCTTCACTAGTGAAGATATGGAAAATATCTTGCTGTATTTTTCAGTAACTCACTCTCTACTATATAATAAACTATGTTGTTGAGTGTTAATATGATCCCATCATCCCACTTCCATAGCCTAGCGGGACGAGAAATTCCCAATTTCCCATTTCCAACACTCTATCCTGGCTGCCAGATGAACTCGGCACAGAGCCCACATAAATGCCTTTTCTGTAAATAAATTTGTCCTCAAACACTTATCTATGGTATCTTCCCATATAAACATACCATCCTGTCTTAGGAGTTTCTTTGTTACACAGGATAAATATGTCCTGCCTAACAATTATCTCCTAAATAAGCAAATTTGTATGTACTGTACCTATGTACAAATATGAAATTTAACTGCATGACTTCAATCCTCACAATTTTGATAAGTCTGGGCAAGAAATTGCTGTCGATATTTTAGAGTTTGCCAGCAGTTCGATGGAGAACTCTAAAATAATGTATATTTACCACCTGTGCACACCATCACTGTACTTACTTATATGAAAAATATGCCTGGCCACGGTGGGAATCGAACCTACAACCTTTGGAGTACTAGCCCAATGCTCTCCCAACTGAGCTACGCGGTCAGGTCGGTTCGAGTATGTGATATTTCAGAACTGTGTCTAGTTCCTTCGATATCAATGTAATCTAATAATCATGATTTGCTGTGTTGGTGTTGTGTACTCAATTAAATATGATGTTTGTGATATAACTCTGAGTGTGTATCCACACCGGGCAAGCTTGAAAAATATGCCCGGCCACGGTGGGAATCGAACCTACAACCTTTGGAATACTAGCCCAATGCTCTCCCAACTGAGCTACGCGGTCAGGTCGGTTCGAGTAACATCACAAACATTATATTTACCTGAGTACACAACACCAACACAGCAAATTATTTTTAAAGTATTGTATTTTGTTTGGGACACAGGAAGCAGTTTGTATTAGACAAGGTCCTTGTAAGGGAGGTGGAGTAATGAGAGCTTCAACTATACATAGCATTGTGTTTTCAACAAAACAATTATAATTAACCCATCGAGTGGCAGCACTCTCCCCCTAATGAGTAAAATCGTCTGGTGTTAGACAGATTAAAATAATAAAGTAGGGTGAATCTGGGTGCATTGCTACATAAAGGGTTAACATAATAAGGGCCTGCTTGTTATATGTAAATTTATATTGTAAAATTACTAGGCATTGCAAGATAATTAGCCATTCCGAAGTTGATGAGAGGACTGGGGACGAATGTTAAAAAGTGCCCAAATTAAGAAATGAACCAAATCACTAAAACGACCACCTCAAAATTAGTAAGTATACAAAGTTTGAAGACGTTTACATCAATACCCTTCGAATAATTAGCTTTCGAAATGGTGATATTTACTATGAAATGTACTGTAATTTTTGTTTTTTGGGACGCGCGCCCCAAAAACAATCTTTTAATCAGCAATTTCACAATTTTCGAAAGCTTATTATTCGAAGGGCATTCATGGAAACATCTTCAAACTTTGTATACTTACTAATTTTGAGATGTTTTTTTAGTGATTTGGTTCATTTCTTAATTTGGGCACTTTTTAACACTCGTCCCCAGTCCACTCATCAACTTCGGAATGGCTAATAGGTCTAGTAATTTTACAAGATAAATGTACATATGAGGAACGGGTCTGCTTGGTCGGATTCCGGCTGTATAAACCAAGTCCACAGGTAGGCAGTATGACATTTTTTTGATATGGTTACACCAACAGCAGCCCACTTAACCGAGATAAACTCAAGAAATTGGAATTTTAGATTTTGCCATTTAATTTAACAATATCTACTATAGTTTTGTGTTTTATTTTGTAAACAAGTATTAATAACACATTGAGCATCAACATTTCCCTTTGATGAGTAAAATGGTCTGGCATTATACAGAGTAAAATATAGAAATAGGGCACATTAGGGTACAGTGCAACTTACATGTAAGGTTACTTTACACGATGAACGTGCGTTTTAGTCTATTGGACATTGCGCAATGAATTTTAGGTGTAACTTTACCAAATTTTTAGTGAAGAAAGCCAGGAAAATGATGATTTCAAAAATTTTCATTTGATGGGTGTTTTGTTTAATTAAACATTTTCAGTATTGGCTGACTGAGTAAATATGTATGTACCTTCATAAAAAAATCAAAATATGTTTATAGTTTACCTCAACGTTTGTCTAGATATCGCAATTCGAATCTTCATAGGCATGATAAAAAAACGTGTGCGGAAAATTTCTCTTCCTTAGTGGTTTTTCTGATATGCCCTGATTCTTGGGTTTGTCACTGATAATTCACAAAACGTCATATCAGAGAAACCATTGAAGAAGAGAAATTTTCCGCACACGTTTTTTTTTTTACCGTACCTATGAAGATTCAAATCGATATATGTAGACAAACGTTGAGGTAAACTATAAACATACTTTGATTTTTTTTATTGGATACCTATGTATTTCTTTAGTCGGCCAATACTGGACATGTTTAAACAGAACACCCATCAAATGAAGATTTTCAAAATCAGCATTTTATTGGCTTTCTTCACTAAAAATTTGGTGAAGTCACACTTAAAATTCAATAGACTAAAACGCACGTTCATCATGCGAAGTAACCTTAATGGGATAAATATTTTGCTAAACCAATGCTTTTTCTTGCAAGTAAATGAAGAAAAAGACCAAAATTGTTAAGACATTTGTATTGCATGTCTGAATCGTACACGTTTTGCTATTTTGCAAGCTGTAATTATAGAACCATGTTGTAATTTCATATCGTGGACACATGGAAATATTTACCTTGCCAGGCAAGATGGACGCATTAAGCCCGCGTTTTCCACTAGGCGAATTTGTTCGCGTGAAGCGAAAAAGTTGGATCAGTTCCTACTTGGGCTTAAGACAAGTTATTTTCCAAAGATTCGTGGAAATTGCAAAGATACCACAAAGATGCCATATACGATTGGTTGGGTTGTGTTTATTACATGTACCTTTTGTCTCCACTAACATGGCTAAATAGCAGTGGTGCCTAAATTACTTTGAATTTGTACTCGAGTAAAAGTAGAAGTAATTAACAATAAAACGATTTGAGTAAGAGTAAAAAGTACTGGAGGCATAACGTACTTGAAAAAGTACAAAGTATCCTTAATAAATACTTGAAGTACAAAGTAAAAGTACTATTGTCTATAGCGTGTAGGGGGACTTTTCCAATGGATTGACATACAAAAGACAAAACAGCACACGCACTATATGCGTGCACCATAATATACAATATTTCACGGCATGGTCTACTTTCCAGACCCCGTTGAAGATATAAGAAATCCATTAAATAAAAAATAATGCTTATATGTAGGGGTCCTATTACCTATCCCAAAATTAAAATAAATCAGGAATAAATCACGTAAAATTAAACAAATGTGATAAAGTAACGAAATACTTCGCCACAAAATGAAAATAACGAAGTAAAACGTTACTTCTTAAAACGACTTCGTTCCAAGTAAAAGTACCGTCCAGAAAAAGTTTACTTTGTTACATGCTCACTTCTCAAAAATAGTATTCAAGTACAGTAACGAAGTACATTTACTTCGTTACTTGACACCACTGAGTTTGGTTGTAAAAACCGAAAGTTACGTCAATACCTACCCTTGTAACATATTCATTGCCATTGACGCAGAATAAACATCCTTAAGTAAATAAAAAAAATGTTCAATCAGTGCGTGTCTTATGTTTTCTCCTCGAAAAATTGACATAATTTCCTTACCAAGTATTCTACAAAACAACATGGAGCGTTTCCTTTGTTTAGCATTTTTATTCTCTTAAAACTTTGAGTCCTGTAACAGAATATCAGGAAATATATAAGATAATCATTTACAAGAATTGCTCATCGGTGTTTATGAATGAGCACGCGTTAGACCGACTTGGTTTTATTTTGAAATGCAATATCGCGTATTAGTTTGAAGGAGCTAGTATTGTAAGGCCTACCATGGTCATTGTAAAGTCATGTTTTCTCAGTACATTTTTGGTCAGGCATGCAAACTAAATCAATTCTCATCTTCACATCTCCACAATAAAGGATGGGAACCATATTGATCATATACCTCCCACCCTTTTTTCAAATGCCCATTTTACTCCTGATAACAGTAACACATCAGTTTGAAAATTTCTCTCTCCCCTGACAGAAACGGTTAGCAAGAAACTATAAACCACGGAATACTTCACAAATAAACATTTTGACTAGCGTTGTTCACATCGTTGCTCTAAAAAAAGTGACCCTTTAAGGCCTGATTCCACGAGCGCTCTTTGTCAGCGAAATGCGAAATATTTCGCCTGTTTCTTTTGAATTGCGACCACTCGAATAAATTATTTCTACTTGATTGCTCACAATTCAAAAGAAACAGGCGAACTATTTCGCATTTCGCTGACAAAAAGCGCTCGTGGAATCAGGGCTTTAGAAATCACACGTTTGTTGTAAACGCTCAAAATTCTAATTGAAAGTCAGTTGACTCAGCTTGACTACAGAGCAAAGAGTTTTTCATAATCATATGCATATGTTGAACGATACCACACACTTTTAAGTAACTGCTATGTATAAAATTCGATTCAATTGTGTTACCCATGCCCCATGGGTACAGTTTTGGATTCATGCAGGCATTGAAATTAAAACAATAAGGTGAATTTCTAAAGGGTCACATTTTTTTGAAACACCCTGTATAAAATAGAAGTACAGTAGAACAATCGTAATTGGGTATAGACAAATGACGTTAGCCAAGTTTGTCTACAGTATAGTTATGATCTCTTCTATCTTCGTTACCTTGAGAACAGATTATGTAGTTCCGTTTCTGTACACGTTTGTCCCAAATTAGCCACAAACAAAGTGGAACACACGCTGTTTTCACTGGTTACCATCGCAGGATGTCCGCGCAAGGAGAACGTACTAGATTGCATATTGAGTGGTTGATACAGTGGGTGGTGCTGTAAAAGAATGCGATGAGTCTATCAGTTCTAGACTGTTCTTCTTATTAAAGCCCAGTACAGATGGGAAGAAATTTTCCCATGACAAATTTTATTTGCTCCTTGAGAATTTTTCCTTGCCAGGGAAACTATGCCAGCTTTTGGACAAGGAAAATTCGTTCGGACGTGTGTACTGCCGCCAAGGAAAACTTGACAGGTGTACAAGTACAAGAAATACTTCTATAGTTTTGGCAAACAAAAGGCGGTCTTGATAAATATTTGACAACATTCCGTTCAACCAAATTTGATAAGGAAAACTCTTTAATCAAATGCTCTATAGCCGTGACTATAAAGTGTATCGAAAACCGGCATACGGCTGTATAGCCAGGAAATACAAATATCAGGCCAGTACAAGTAGTATATATCGTGCTATTCTGGTTAGTTTTTCACGTTCGTTCGTCAAAATAGAGGCCAATAGAGAGTATGGAAACCAACAACAATAATTAAGAATTACTTATACTTTTGTATTCGAGCCAAAACATACATTAGACGTCATTATTAAACTTTAACTAAAAAACACTTATCTTTCTTTTAAACAACCCTGAAATTCCCTGAAGTACAAATGGGAAGTGAATTCACATAAAACACCCCAAACGACTTGAACGTTTTACTCTGTTGGCCGTGAAAATAACATAACTAACCGTCTAACGACTACGGCGTAATAGAATCGTAAATAGAATGCTCAAGGGAATGAAAATTATAGTCGCCTTTGTCTTAGAGTAAATATGTTATTGTTCACGAGCGCCTTCTCGTTGCCGTCGTATTTGCCAAACTAGGCTCTTTATTATTTTCCCGAAAACAGACGGCAGTTTCCAGTCTAAATCGAAGAGTAATGACTGGGTACGAACCTGTAATGTGTGTGGAAAGTGATTGATAACGGGTGAATGTATGGGTGACGGTAGAGGTGACGTGGGGCTATCTCCGTATGGAATTCTAGAAAATGAAAATGGTATGAGAACTCAAACAAAAACTGGTTTCATTTATATTGATTTGTACAGAACTTGTGTACGATTTCTCGACTGGCATCCAATCAATGAGGGCCTGTCACGCAGGCTATAGATAAAAACGTACAACAAGCTGTCGACAAGTTGTGTTCGAACTGCTTGTTCCCAATTGTTGTAACAAGTTTGGAACAAGCTGCTAATAACTTGTAACAATCGCGTCTTGATGGCATTATCAGACTTGTTGCAAGGTTAATGTTCTAACAAGTCTGATACAGGCATGATATAACAATAATATTACAAGGTTGACCACACAAGGTTGTAACAATATTGTTATATCCCGACTGTATCAGACTTGTTGGAACAACCTTGCAACAATATCTGATAATACCAACAAGGTTGTTACAACTGTTAACAAGTTGTTCCATACTTGTTGACAACTTATGACGCCGGTGTCCCAGTTGATTTGGACCCCCGTAGATTTGGACCCCCGGTCCATATCCACTAGTAGATATGGACCCCCCGGTCCAAATCTCCTAGCAGATATGGACCCCCGGGGGTCCAAATCTACTAGTAAATACGGACCCCCGTTGGCGGATTTGAACCCCCCTTCAAAAGTTAAATATATGTAATGTGAACACAATAATATAAACCAAATTAATAATAGCGATCAATCTGAAGTATTTTATCATAGGAAAATAGAATACAGTGTGACTAAAATCTATGTATAGTATTTGCCAATAACGAATCACTGTGTAACAAAAGCGATAGAAATGGCATTTGGATCGACACGAAACACGATTTTCATGAATGTTTTTGAACAATCACAGTGGTGGTGACTCATCTAAATGGAAGCCTGTGACCATCCACCAATGATTTTTAACAAAAACCATAGAAATAGCATATTAGAGCAACGCCATTCCATGAATATTTTTAAACAATAAGTGATGTTTGTGAGTCTTTGCTAATGGGTTTTTTAACAAAAGCCATAGAAATAGCATATTAGAGCAACGCGATCCATGAATACTTTTAAACAATAAGTGTGACCTATCAGTTGCCTTGCAGCTATATAAATGTTTTAGTGTCATTCGCGATTTCAATGCGAATAGAACTATAATCTCTGTTTAACGCAAAATGGCTGATTTGACTGCGTACGAAGAAGTATTTCATTATCTTCGCGACAACGAGTACCCCAATTCTTACAACAAAGACCAGAAGAGGAACACCGTTATTGGGGTTGTTTTTAGTATATAAAAGTGTTTAAAAAACGGGGGTCCATATCTACTAGGAGATTTGGACCGGGGGGTCCAAATCTACTGGGGGGTCCAAATCCGCTGTGACACCGGGGGTCAACCCCTGGGGAAGCCGATGATAAGTGCATTATCACATGGATGAGCCAGTGTATTTGTATTCTCAGTACCTCTATGCACATCTACAGGACACAATCCACATACACACTCTGAAGAACAGATTTCACAACAGTTATGCATCAACAATAGCAATGATTTTTTTTTGCTTTTCTTTAAAGTATTTCAGGACTTCTAAATGCTGGCATTGCACACAGTTTTTGATAAAAGCTCTCATGTTTTCATCACAGTGATGGAGGTGGTAATTTTTATAACACAATATTGCCAAAACATTACAGCGATTCCTTCCTCCTCTTCCGACAGCCTGAACATAGGGCTCTGATCATGTGGGACACCATAGTGGATAACTCTTTGAATATCTCAAATGTTGATCCCCATTCCCAATGCACTTGTTGCAATAACAATATGTAGGTTTCTATCGACTACAATATCAGACAGTACCTGCTTCTTTATTCTCTCTGGAGTTTTAGCATGGTACATAGCATAATATGTTGTACAACTATCAGGTAGTAGTATATCTGAGAAAGTGTCATATATCTTCCCACATTCTTTGAAGGAGGTACAAAATATTATTGTCTTAGGACATCCTTCCAAATTCTTTTTTAAATCTTCAATAATCCAGCCAAAGTTGCATCAAGTCCTTTCTTGTCTGCCTTTTCCACAACATACTTTATATTTTCTTTATCAGGAGAAAATTTTTTGATTTGTTAAACACATGATTGCTGCCATATGACCGTCCACGCTTCAACCCGAACAAAAGGTTAAATAATTATAACAACAAGAATCTTTTTTAGGGTACAGACGTGCTGTGTTTCAGTCAGGAATGTCGCACAAGAAAAACAACTATCAGATGATGAGCTTACATCATCAGATTTCTTGGCCAGTGGTTTGAATGGGATGGTTTGAATGGGAATAGCCAGATACTGGCTTTTGTTGCAGGTCAAGTAAAACATTATTTACCTCACTGGGAATCTATTACACAAGACCCCTGTGATCCTAAGTGCAATTCAGCACTATTAGATTGAGTTTGAGGAGAAGCCTCCATTACAAACACTGCTTCTAAAATTTTTTTTCCTTATCAGATAGGGGATGTTAAAGGAGCAGTGTCTCCTGGTGTGTATATTTTCTACGCATAAAAACAAAATTTCAGAAATTGTCAGACATTGTTTGGTGCCTAAAATACTCTCTCGTAACCTTCTACAGCAAGCTATCAGGGGTTTCAGAATGATTTGAAGTAGGCGGTTGTACCAAAAAAGTAGCCGGCTGTGACTGATAGTTAAAAAAACGCGCAGGGAGGGCGGGGGGGGGGGCGTGCCCTCGCATGGAAATTTAAAACATTTTCGCACGCAAATTAACAATCAGATAATATAGAATAAGTGAGAAGATAAAGTACAACTGTTCACTTGTTAGATTTAGATGTCATTTGTATTTATACTTGTAAGTGACAATGTACTTTAATGTGCTACTTGTAGTTTAATCACGAAGGTGTTTGCTGTCTGGAAAATGAAGACGCAATTTACAAACAAAAATATGCATATTCTACGCACAGACATATTACAGTAGCTGAGTAGCATGCAGTGCCGTAGGAAGGTCTTTTTTATTAGGGGCTGAGAACGAGGGCCGAAGGCCCAAGGAAATTTTTTAATTTAGAGTCTCTGAAATGCCATTTCCTGGACTTTGGGGAAGTTTAGAACAGAATTCTGATGGTCAGAAAACAGCGTTTTAGGGAGCATTCATTTTTTAGCTGGGGGGGGTGGGCCGGAGGAATTTGGGGGTGGGTCAGCCAATTTTGACATGCTTCAAAGGGGTGGGTCTTTTTATAGTTTTGGTATAAATGGAGGGGTCATAAAAATAATCAGTGAAAAAATCACCAATATAATTTTATAGAATTTGGAAATAGTTGGATCAAGAATGGTAAAAAGGTCCAGAATCTATCAACTATCTCGTCATCTTTAACAATAAAGCAAAATTCATTTGACGCTCTGTTCACACAGTCCATAGGAAAACATTTCCATGACGTTCGTCAATTGACCTCGTTTTTATCCGTTTTTGTGTGAAAACATGAATGAAAGAAAACGCAGGACCATAGCATGATTTCAATTTTAAGCTTTATTAATTTTAAAGATGCTGTAAAGTCCGTTCTGCGCATATATTCTGCGCATCAACACATTCCATCAGTGGGGGAGCAACCTTTGGAATGTTGTTAATATTTCACACCTTCCGAACTTTCTTGAATTGAATCTCTAGTCTGCATTCATTTACAAGCATAGCGAACCGGAAGAGTGTTAAAAATTCAGTATAATATATATCTAATCATATTTTACAACTGTAGCGCTGAGTTCAAAATGTAAACAAAGCGTTTGTTTACATTACGGATTTTACATCACCTTTAAGCGGCTGCATTATCCATGACACACTGCAAATAATGAAGATAGTACCCACAGTTTCCTGCAACTTATCCTAGTTATCCAATATATAGTTAATTAAATACGCCTTCGCCCATTTAGTACTACCAAATTGTCAATTTCGACATACTAAAACGCGGTTTTCTGACCATCAGAATTCTGTCAAATCTTCTCCAAAGTCCAGGAAATGGCATTTCAGAGACTCTAGATTTAAAAATTTCCTCGGGCCTTCGGCCCTCGCTTTCAGCCCCGCCCCCCAATAAAAAAGCCTGAGGGGTCAAAACATTTTTCAGTAAAAAAACTAAGGGGTCATAATTTTTTATCAACTCTTCTCTTGGGGGTTCCAAGTTTTAGCATGGAATTAGACATCAGTTCCTCCGGCCCACCCCCGCCCCCCCAGCTAAAAAATGAATGCTCCCTTAGTATGTCGAAATTTACAATTTGTTTACAATTTAGTAGTACTAAATGGGCGAAGGCATATTTAATTAACTATATATTGCATGGAGAAGTTGCAGGAAAGTATGGGTAATATGATTCTTTGCAGTTTGTCATGGATAATGTAGCCGCTTAAAATTAATCAATTGTCAGTATTTTAAAGGTATATTATTTAAATGATAAAGTATGCATGCATATATTTACCGATTTACGATTTCTTAAATGTTAATATCCATGTAAATGCCATGATTTCGTAAATCAGTTTATACTGACAATACAATTATATTATATTTACTGACAATACAATTATATTATATTTTCTCTGTTTAATAACAACTAAAATTTTGTTATACTATTGTTGCCGTAATTTTCCGAATGGCCAACCCGATTTTCCGAATATGTTAATTCTAAATTCCCCCTCGCTACGGCCCAGACTTTTTCACTTCATCACTTTATCATAATTAATTCGTTGTCAAAGAATTAGTGAAGGTTCTCTGGCTCACTGTCAAATTCGGATTCCCCAATGGCAATCACAGGAGATTTTTTGAGATTCCCATATTGGGAAAAAGTTGGAAAATTTCCCATTTTTGGGAATTTAACGGGGGAAAAAATCCTTTTTTGTGAAAATATTGGAATCTTTTTTCCCAATGTCGGATTTAAGATGGGAAAAAAATTGGTAGTATATCTTGATTGGGAATTTTATGTGAATTTTCCCAAACTGGGGAAAATAATGGAACATAAAAATACCCCCTAAATTCCCATGTTGGGAAAATTTCCCATAGTTGGGAATTTGTTGGGTAAAAAAAATTCTTTTTTGGGAAAATATTCGAATCTTTTTTCCCATTGTTGGATATAACACGAGGAAAAAATTGGTAGTATGTCTTGATTGGGAATTTTATGTGAATTTTCCCAAACTCGGGAAAATAATGGAACATAAAAATATTTTTTAAATTCCCATGCTGGGAAAAAGTTCCCTTTTTGGGTATTTAACGGGTAGAAAAATTCCTTGTTTGGGAAATTATTGGAATAATTTTTCCCAATCTTGGATTTGACATAGGAAATATATTGGCAGTATGTCTTGATTGGGAATTTTATGTGAATTTGTTCAAACTGGGGAAATATATAAGCTAGGGAACATATATATAAAAATATTTCTCGAATTCCTATGTTGGGAAAAAATTGAGGCAAAACATTTTGATTGGGAATTTATGTAAATTTTCAGAAACTAAGGAAAATAGTGCAACATTTTTTCCCAACTTTTCATATAATTGCTGATCATACATTATTCATTACATATATATGGTGCACATTTATTTATTATAATCAGGTCTCTCCAAAATGTCTTCATGTATATGCTGTCTTCATGTATAGTATTTATACAAGGTATTTATACATTCATGCGGGATCTATATAGCCTGCCTTACATCACAGGTTTTAAGCTTTATTATTAGCTATAGCTTTTTCCCCACAAAAAGAGAGACGGACCAGCCAATCGAGGAGCTTAAATTTGTGGCTGGCAACTTGCATCCCGCATACTTTTGAAAAAAAAAATGGCAAAATATGACAAATTTTCGCAAAAATCTCTCGTTTTAATTTAATAAGTTTAAACGCAACAAATACACTGTACGTATTTTAAAGTTATTTCTGATCATATTGAGTTACTTTTTTTATGAATTTCGATGTTTATTTACATTTTTCCGTAATTTAATTGTATACGGTCAGACAGTTGCCAAACCTTGTATAAATACGTACATAAGACATTTTTCAAGCCAGGAAAGGAACCCTCTTAAGTTAATTTGATGAGCGGAACCATCTCGTGTTTGAGCGATTAAATTGGTAGATTGAGTGGTAGATTAATTATAGGTTTATGTCTTGAAAGAAAATGAACATCTCTTAATTCCTAAAGTTTCAACTGAAAGCCTTAGAATGTTTATTCCAAAGCAATATTATTTCAGCAACCATGTTGGACAGTTAAATATATTATACCTTCTTTACCCATGTAGAAGAAGGGCTATTCCAATGCCCTTCGGCAATACCAATTATTGATTGCCAATGCACAGTGTTTCTTGCACCCCTACCACGAGTCTCTCTAACATAAATGTCATCTTGATGATTTCTGAAACTGGGAATATAGAAAAACAAATCCACCATCTTGGCTAAAAGATCAACACTTTGGATGTGACCATGCCAGATATCTTCATTAGATTCACCTTGAATGAGTACCATGTCACCAACTTTAGGATAGACAGGTATGACTAATTCATATGGAAAGCACCTCAAATGTCGCATATAGTCGACTACAGTCAACAGATTGTCATGACATGAGGGGTAAAGAATTACTTTCCTGCGAATATCCTTGACATTAAAAATCATGGAATTGTGAAGCGGCTGGCATTTAACCTTGACAAACCCACTCCAATAGTTTGTGTCAGCACTGCCATTGTCTTTTAGCTGAATTGGATAACAAATTCCTTGGGCTAAAAGACTGTATAAATTATCACCACCATTGACAGACAGAAATTCTTGAAGTTGAATTACAATTTCTTGTCCATCAACTGCAACAATTACTGTATCACCAGCAACAAAAACAGTTCCATTGAATCCAACATTTTTCTTAAAACATCTCTTGCAAACATATGCTGCTACTGGAACCTTCCAAGGAGGAAGAGACAGGAGTTCAGCTATCATGTCACAGTTTACCTGATCCAATGCCTTGATATTTTTCATGGAACCTATGAGGAAGGCTTCTCTGGGAGGAGGTTCTATTTGAGAAAGTATCTGACAGGTTTCTTTGGAGTTTGCAATCCCCTAATCAAATTAATCGAAAGCAAAATTCAGTTTAATTAGCAGAATTTATGATAATCCTAAGTATTATTAAAACAGTGAACAAGACAATGGCTTATATCGAGCGCAGATCAGTGACGTCAATCACAACTTACAAAGCTCGATCATCATAATTAATCGGAACGAACTTCGAAACGAGCTTTGGAACTTTTCAATAAACATTCCAAAGTTTCAAACAACAACAATTTGAAGTCAATGAACTAAATTGCGAATTTTGTTGCGAAGTTCACACTCAACTTCCGAACTTGGAAACATAATTGGCAAGTTGGAAACGATCTTCCGAACTGCTCGTTGAAAAGTAGTCTGAAATCGACAACATGCAATAAGCCTTGAATCATATGAACTCCATGACAATGATCTATGAACAATTCATACTAACTAAATTCTACTATAATCTATGATAATATCATACCAGAAAAATGTTGTTCACTCCAGTCAGTCCTGTCAGGGGAAGGCCATTCCAAGTTTCATTGGGAGGAACGCCATTCCCCAGTGACAATAATGGGAGGAAACCATTTCCCTCATCTCCCTTAGAAAACATTATTGGTGCAAAATCAACTTACTACTGAATTAAAAATTTTGTACTTACCAGGGAAATATCATGCTTTCCATTAGGTAAAGTTTGGTCACACTCCTCAACTGACTTTAAGTATTCTCTTATTGCCTCTACATGGGCAAATGTGACTTCAATACACTTTCCATTGTTTGATTTCTTTACATACTCTTTTACGGCCCTTTCAAAGACAGCACACCAGACATTATCTGGAGCCGAGAAATTTGTAATGTCTTCATGAATATGTAGTAAGTTGTGCAATGAGATTGTACACATTTCTAAGCCTTGCACTTCTTCCACTTGTATGTTTAATCGCCAGGCCAGTTTTCGATGCAACTCAATCATTGTAGGTGTCCATCCATTCCTTCCATCATGAAAGTGTAACTCTGTTAATCTTGCCACAAGACACACAATTTCAAATTCCTTTGGACTGCTAATATGACTTTCCAAAATGCATTCTGCCATAGGGAAACCAAATTTTTGAAAACTTTCAGCCTTCCAGTAGCCAATACCTTTACAATCCTTTCCAATTTGTCTTGGTAGTCTCCCATCCTTAAATTCATGTGTCCAAGGAAAGTTTTGAATTTGTTCATCCAAATTGATTTTGTTTATCATTCCTAGATCTAAAGTTCTGCCAAGTTGATTCTTGACAACGTTAAGAGGAACAGTATGGAAGACATCATAGACAAGATGATACAAAATGTTAAATCCATAAAGTGGGTAAAGATACTTGTGAAAAATTGATATGCCAGTGAAACCTTTCTCTGAAGACATTCTTTTTCTGACAGATGACCTTGTTTCATTCTCAATGTCAAAAAGAGTTTCAAGTTCTAATTCAATCTCCCTCTGACCCCAGGGATCCCTACAATGGAGACGGTTTTCTCCATAATAATAATGTGTATTTGAACTATTCTCCAAGTGCTGGCCCACCAACTTACAACGGCGACACGCACACTTGCCTTGGTTCAAAAACTTCCCCACTTCGCATTGACCTGGATGGTCAGCAGTCCAGCACACTAATAACAGTCTGACTGTTTCTTCTGGAGAAGGTTTGTACTGTTCAATTTCAACTTCTGCTGGGAAGCATACTTGGAAACCTTCAATAAATCCATCACAAAGATCGTTCATCAAAGGATCTAAGAAAGGATCCAGTCCACAAGGTAGATTGTTTGGAATGTCAGAGCATGGCACAAACCCTACAACATACACTTCATTGACATGGTTTCTTTCACTCTTTCGCATATTGGCAACAGTAACCTCTAAAGAACCAGATCCTCTATAACTTGTGCCAAATGGCTGCCAGCCATCAAAATGTCCAATCAGTCCTAAGTTCAAGGGAGAACCATTTGCCCATTTAATAGAATGTTCAAAATTTTTAAAACAAATAGGGCATTCAACAACCTTGATGTCATTTTCCAAATCATGAGCTGGTGAGTTCATCAAGTGCTCTGCTGATATAGGAATGTCACAGTGTATGCAGCGTGTGGGTAGAGCCCAAACACAGTTTGGGTTCCAAAACCACTGAAGTTCGGCCCATCTCTTACCGTCCCACATTTCTTTCTTTATTTCCCACCCTTCACTATTCCCCATCCAATGTTCTCTTTCAAGCCAATGATGAAGCATTTTTTTACACATAACTTTATTTCTAAACCAATTCTTTACTTTACTTCCAAGACCTAGGTACAAATACTTCAAGTAGCCTGCACAGCCGCAATGAGAACAATTGTCATGTTTGTTCTCCATGACACTGTACTTTCCATTGTAAACAAATTTCTTTGTAGATTTGCCATCTCTGGTTAGCTCTTTTTCATCACGACAGAAACAAATATAAAACTCTTTAGCATCTTCAAATCCCTCTTCCTTTAATAGCAATTGTACATCATTCCAACTCTTTGGCCACAAAGTAGTTAAAATTTCCACATCAACATCTTCACGTAGAGATGTGAAAAGCTGCTTTTTCCCATATTCCAAAACATCCTCAAACGTTTTTACAGATACTCCACTATGGTGCTTTATTCTGAGGGCATCTAGAACCGCCTTAACAACCATCCTTTTTAAGGGATTCTGATCAATGTTTGGATTGTCACATCCACCACTTGTTGACAAGTCTGGCATGTCATGATCAATCGATTTGCTTGATGATTGTTGAGCATTTCTCCCATCATTATTTTCCTTTGTTAACAATTGGTCACTGTTATCACCATGACCATCTCCCACAGAATTGTCATCACCAGAAATGTCATCAGCACCCCCATCAAAATCATATTCGCCCATGTCCATGTCCATGTCATCCAAGTTGCTGTAAACATGAATGTTAGTTGACGTTGAGGCTGCCAAATGACACGTTTCTTTCCAGTGTCGAAGTTCAGTATTTCTGTCAGTTGCCCTTCCATTGCATCTCGCGCAAGGACAATGGACATGTCTGTACGACTTTTGCTCGCATTGACAAGCTGAAATTTCACTTCTTGACCAACAAACCTTTTTTTCTCCAAAAGCGTTGCTTATAGCTTTCCTATCAACTCTTGGCCATTAGGAAATTGTGTTATAGTTCGATTAATTTTATGTTATTACTGGCCGAATTTTGGTGGTTTTGTCATGATAGTAGTGATAGTATTTCTCCAAGGTAGTGTTTCCATAACTTAATGTCTAAATTTCCATTAAAATGATATTGAGATGCTTTTATCCATTTTTGGGTTATGCCGTTATGGGGCAGATATATGGATACTTTTTAAAATAAACTTTTCATTTGCAGTCAAACTTTAGTTTTTTTTAATTTTACAAAATCGGCTATATATAGTGTAACTATAGATAGACTTGGTCATTGTTCATTGAAAATTTTGTTTAAAAAGTGGAAACGCAGAGATTGTTTTACCGCCATAAGTAAACCAATCAACCAATCAAGATACAGGTTCGTTTCACTTGCCGATTGAACGTCCTCCGCCATTTTACATGTATACAATACAGTGAGTTTTTTTTCTAAAATTTTGAAATAAATCCACTTGCAGTTGGGGTACTTGTGTATTAAATCAGGTCGGAGTTTTTGCACTATATAGTGATGGAAAATTCGGAATCACCAACGACACCAAGCAATCACGACATAGAATTAGAAAAGTCTGAAAATTTGGAGATGTCAAATACATCAGATGAAAATATGTTGGCACAGATAAAGGAACTATTTGGTGATGAAATTGCCAGCGCTTTTGAAAGTAAGTAGTAATGATAAGCTATCAGAATTCTGTACCCTGTGTTCTTGTAATATAACTGCAATAATATACATTTGCATGTACCATTATATTATTTATATATAAAAGTATAACAGTACGTGCACATGTTTAATACTATACTGCTATATATTTCTTATTTTATACAATTTGTCAATGGACCATTTGTATTATAGACTAAATTTTGATCTAGACAAAACTTTCATCACAGCTTGAAAGAGCATCACAAAATTAGTAATATTCCAAAGTTTCATTGCGAAATGTTGTGAAATGCGGATAATATAGCCTTGCGAAGTTTGCCGTTTTTCAGTCATTTTGTATTTAACGCACGGGAAATTGACAGCCCAATCGGGTGTCCGGGCATCAATTTCCCGTTTGTAATACAAAATGAATGAAAACTGCAAATTTCGCAAGGCTATATTATCCGCATTTTACAACATTTCGCAACGAAACTTTGGAATATTACTAATTTTGTGATGCTCTTTCAAGCTGTGATGAAATGTTTGTCAAGATCAAAATTTAGTCTACAATGCAAATGGTCCATTGCAAGTACTAAATGTCACGAATATGTTATAATATCAGAATATATATTTACCAATAGTGCAATATATACAAACGTACAATGTACTTAGACAAAACTAGAACAGTTCGTGCCTGGTATGAATATTCGTGTCCTCGTGTGAAGTAGTCAGGTGATAGATGATATAAATTAACATAATTCTTATCCTTCTAACACTATACTTGTCATTGTAGGGGAAGAGATTGTTACTGAAGAGGCTATAAGAGATTGCTTATCCAGAGATTCAGATGCTCCCATTTTTGGAAGACTTGGCCTGTCCTATGGTAAAGCTGTTCGCTTCAAGGCAACATTTGAAAAGATTTTCCCACAGGAAAATGTAGTCAGGGGGAAGAAAAGATCTAGATCATCTACACCCTCGCCTACTAATGTGAAGCCATCCATGGGTGACATGGCTTTTTTCTCACCAGAACAGAAGGCCTTGTATCTTGCTAAGTAAGTGAATGGGGCAAGCATTGTTTGTTATATAATATTTTGCTGAGAACAAGTTCACACTCTAGATCTACATTGGTCTCTTACCTCAAAAGGCCATCAGACTGTAGTGGCCTACTGGCCTTTTGAGGTAAGCAAAAATCTACATTTGCTCTGTCCATACTGATGCAGATATTGCACAGCACACTCCCTATTAGGGTTTATTGTGAATAGATAGATAGACAGAACCGGAAACAGACCAAGGTAGACTGTGAGCTTACAATGGCGCTTTAAGCAGCCGCTATTAGTCCATACCTCATTAATGATCTGCCCCCTGACCTATGTGTTTAACCCACCTTGTCAACTTTCCCTGTGGGAGGAAACCGGAGTACCCGGACAAAACCCTGGATCTGGAGTACCCAGAGAAAACCCTGGAGAACCTGTGTGAAAACTTGTTATACGGTTTCCATACAATCTTAAAAATTTTATTAACAGTATTAACCATGATTGAAGGTTTAATTTTCTTTGTTATATATATAGACGTAAGAAAGTTGGAGTGTTAGCTTCAGAACATTGGAAAGATAACCCTGCCCCAAAATTTAATACACCTCAAATGAAATCAGCATTGGCAAAATTTGCAGAACAAATTGCACCACAATGTGCAATGCCAGAAATAGGTTTTACTGTTGATGGGATTGTCAAACATGTGCAGTGTTTCTTCAATGAACAACGAAGATACAGAAATAGAAAACCAGTTGATTTAAAGGTACATATACAGTATGCTGTATTACATTTTTTATTACTTGTTTTTAACCCATTAGCTGGCATTGCACGCCCCCAACGAGCCCTACATTAGTATTTACCTGTCTAACGCCAGGTGATTTACTTGTCATGCAGTGGTAGATTACTACCAGTTAATGGGTTAAAAAATATATCTGCCAATGTCTCTTGTTAACCCATTAGTGGGCAATGCGCCCAAATGTGCCCACTTCAGACAGTATTTACTCTATCTAACACCCGACAATTTTACTCGTCAGTGGTAGAGTACTGCCACTAATTGTGTTCACCATCCTATCTGTCAGTGACTCTTATTAATTAACAAATACATCTGCCAAATGCCTCCTATTAACCCATTAGCTGGCAGTGTGCCCAAATGTACCCTACATTAGTATTTACTCTGTCTAACGCCAGACGAACGATTTTAACTCATCAGTAGTAGGGTGCTGTTAACAAACCTATCTGCCAATGGCTCTTATTAGCAAATATATCTGCCAATGTCTCTTATAGTTAACAACTATTTTACTTGTCAGTGATAGAGAACTGCCAGTAAATGGGTTAAATTAACAAACCTAGCTATCTGCCAATGTCTCTTATTAACCTGTTAGCTGGTAATGCAGCCAAATGCACACTACTTTAGTATTTACAGAACTCTGTCTAAGGCCAAAAAAAAATACCTGTGGTTCCGATTCCCGACCGACCCTATTTTTTTCTGCCGCCCCTATTATTTTTTCAACATGATTGACCGTGCGACCCTATTTTTTCCAGGTGGTTGTGGGCTGCTCATACAGCGTGCCAAAATGGCGTCTGTTAATTGTCACACTAATTATTGCAAAAACCATTAACCATGAAAAAATATTCGAAAAAAAAATTTATTTCCGACCTACCGATCTTAATTTTTTCACGATATGAAACCGAAACCACAGGTATTTTTTTATGCCTAACGCCATACGTATTTATTCTGTCTAACGCCAGACGATTTCATTCGTCAGTGGTAGCTAGAGTACTACCAGTAAATGAGTTAAATTAAATGATGAAATGTAACATAATTAAATATATTTATAGGTTTCCAATTCAACAAAAGAAGATCCAAAGTTCCCTGAACTGTTAACTATTTCTCCAAATGAGAAAGTCCCAGGTTCTTCAAAAAAGCTGAAGGTACGTGTACAGATTGGAAATTGCATGTGAACTTTGCTTTTTCCTTAACTGATGCGCGCATGTGCACAGCAAATTTAGCTAACTAGTACGTACTGAGAATATCAGTCGTACTGCATGTCCAGAGATGTCAAAAGGAAAAGTATTTTGATCTTCATTAGCATCCAGTTCATTTATAATATTTCAATGTATAAGCATTACTCATTCACTGTTATAAAGGTTTTAGTACCTATAGTTTTATACTTGGTCTCTGTTACTGGAACATTTTCTCGCATTAATATTTTTTCCTTTTTCCTGCATGTAGCGAGTTAAAAGAATTAGTGATGATGGATCAGGAAGTGATACTGGGAACGATCATGGTGCCCAATCTGCAAGTACTCTTTCACCAAATAGTGATTTGGATTCATCGCCTGAAGATTTGGGCATACATGATATCAAAAGTAGTGTCTCTCTAGATCTGCCTAAGGATGATTCGGAGAGTAAATCCCCCAAAGCATACCCATTTAAAAGTTGTCAGATGATTTGCAAAGCAGTGTTTGGTGAACTGCCAAATAGGGAAGACATTATAAGAATCTTAAAGAAGAAATTCGATGTAAAGCAAAGTCAAATAACAGCGCTAACAATGAGCCAACTTCTTGAAGTAACATCAAAAAAGTTGATCAACCAAAAATACTGTTCTGTCAAAGAAGGCACAAACATGAGCAATATCAGAATGGACAGTATTATTGTGCACAAAGAGATTGCACTTTAGATGCATGATCACGCAACTGCACTGCATCGATCAGTGATGTTACATCGACTTGTTTTGGTTTAGCTAGCTTGTGCAGAGATATATTGTACAGCATTTATTTACTACAGTGAACTGGACATGCAAACATGAAACGTTTATATTAGATATATATTATAGCTTAAGATTATGCAGTAGTTATATTAGTTCTGTTAAAAATACAGGTTTTGGTTTTGATTGAAAACTAGCTGGCTCATATAATTAATTTGTATGCCACATCCCAAATCTCGGAATACTCATGGTCAACATTTACCCAGTTTTGGGAACAAACTGGGACAATTATAATCCAACAGGGGAAAAACCTGGGAAAACAATGGGACAATATTAACCCAACAATGGTAATACCTTGGGATGATATTTTCCCCAGGTTGGGAATATTCTGGTACAGCAGCATCCCAACAATGGGAATAAACTGGGTCAATATTAACCCATACAGGGGATTTACTTGGGACAATACTAACCCGTTAATGGGAATAAACTGGGTCAATATTAACCCATACAGGGGTTTAATTGGGACCATAATAACCCGTTAATGGGAATAAACTGGGTCAATATTAACCCAACACTGGGAATAAAAATGGGTCAATTATATCCCAATGTTGGGAGTTAATTGTGTTTTTTTAAACCCAAAACTGGTTTTGGTAGCATTTTCCCAGTTTTGGGAAATTCCAATTAAAACCCAAATAATTCCCAGTAATAACCCGATTTTTTCCCTAAATGGGAATCACAAAATATTTCCTGTGATGGTCTATCTTCCATTGAATTCCTAATTAAAGATGTCATTTCACAAATAATTCCATTTAGTGATCGTAAAACAACTGTATGATATTATGCCGTAACCGTCACAAACTAACTCACTAGATAGTTGACTAGTAAATATAGTGGTCTAAATAATAATACTATTAAATAATCTAATATCTAATCTGAATAATAACAAACTTAAGAGTAGATATCTCTAAAAATCAAACAAGTGGTGGCAAACTTTGAAAAATCGATATCCCTCATACTTTCAAGTCCGGAAGGGTAATGTTTCCTAAGAACCACAGTATAGTTGGTTTGGTTAAATATCAAAGTATTTTGGAGAAATATGCAAATTATCGAACACCACCGAAAATGCTTCTTCGACAGATGATTTTTGGCTTCAATTTGGTGGGCTTGTATGGACAATTAGAGCACTCCACATCAAATATAACTCCAAATTCTTGTTAAATAATCATTTGACTATCATTTTCCCAAGTATGGGGTCAATAATGCAATTCTATACTTTCCAAACAATTTTATTCTCGATGCCCATATTTTGTATCGATAAAAATGTGTCTTATAAAAAGTCTTGCAGCGAATCTTTAAATCATTCGAAACTCCGGAGAATGAATGTTGCAATAAAGGTCTTTGAACGGATGCAAAGGAATCTTTGGGCAAATATCTGTGTGACGTTTCAGGCTATCAAACTGTGATAAAATTGTACTCCTGTCAGTCCTATGACCTTTGAGGTCAAAGCACGTAATACATGTTTATTTTGAATTGCAAATCAATGAAACAGGTTCAAACGAAAAATAAAATGTAAACGAATGTAAGTTTTATGCAATCCATACCTGTTTACTTGTTAAAGTTGCATTTTATGGATCTTCTGGGCTTTATATACTGTTGCAAGTTTTCAAAACAATCAAGAACATAAATGATCACCGCAAGTGCCGAGCCCGCGATCCTCCACAGAGGTATGTACTTTATCTTGTCTTCACGAAATATATGCCGACATTTTCCCTAATCCCAGCACGTCACCCCAACCGCCAGCCCAACCTAAATTTGTTACATTCTTAATATCGTCATATTTTGAATGAAAAGAGACTTTATATGAATTTCTAATTTAAAATTTTTGTGTGATTTGTTTAATACTTTCTCTTTCTGGTCAACAATTATAAGCCGTTATTGTACATTCATGTATTTACTGTAATAGTGTACATAACACCTGTGATCCGGCTGTTTTACTTTATTGTGCATGTCTTTTTAATTCACTTTAATGGTGCGACCATTTTCATTAACTTAAGATGTCATGATAAAGAAGTGGTAAACACTCTTAAAAAATTCAAAATAGTAATAATTTAACATGTGCACGACTCTACCAATTCATCCAGCAAGTCTATGTATGGCTGCTTCCTTTTCTGCTTTATACTTGAAGTGTCAAGTTCGTAGTGCTTGCAGATTTCCTGTAACATTGCCATAGAAAACTTTGAAAGCTTGGACGCGGTGGCCATTTCGCATATGTTATAGGATTCGTATGTGATTGGGTGTTGGATAGAAATATCATTCAATATTTCTTCACGCATTTGCTGAAGCTCTTTCTCTGCCATGGCGGAGACCAAGTCATCAAGGTCATCGTCATCATCGAGGTCAAGATTCGAAGCTGATGTAACTTGAATCGATTTCTTGGCGGCTGTACGGGAAAAGAAGCTGGTAATCTGCTGTGATGTCAGGTATTCATTAGACAGGAAAAGAAGAGAACCATCTGCATTGCGCGCTTTTCTCATCGATTTTGAGACATCACTAGCATCTGCTTTTTGCCCTGTCTGCTCGCCAAGAAGAAATATGTCGATGAGGTACTTTTTTGCTTCTCATTGAAACGGTGTCGACTTGTGGAAACACGTTTTAGCGCCCATCCCATCTTTATCGAAGGCACCTTTGATTCTTCAGCAATCTGCTCAACTTGCCCTACTATGGATGCAGCCCCACTTCCTAGATTTTCAGCATAGCGTAGCATTGCTTTATCAAGGAATGACTCCCTCTCAAGGGCGTACTTGTGCCTGCCTCCATCCAGATGTTTCCGGAGGGATGAAAACCGTTGGAAGGTTTTCACACATCCATCTTCTGGACAGGTGAAAAGCATATCCTCGTCTGTGTCGCTGCTGTTGTCGTCGGCGGATGTCTTCATGTCTTTGTCTTTGGCGACATGACATTTCCTTGGCATGACTTCACAGAATACAAGATTAGTGCTGGGGACATCGGTAATCTTGGTAAGCGATGGAAGTTCAGTCTTCTTCGTTTGAGTGAAATTGCTATAGGGAACGCTTTTACCATGTCCAACATCATAAGCTCTCCAAACCTTCATCTCCTCGGTCTTGAATTGGATGTCATTGATAAGGCTAACACCTTCCCATTTTGGAAAAGGACTAGGGTTAGGGATGGTTAGAGGACCACACAGTATAGTCGCAACACCACGTACACCGCGATTGGACTCAATAGCTGATTTCATATGAGTCTTGTGCAGACGAGATGTCATGGCCAGAGTTGAGGCATGAACGCATATGATTCTTTATAGAAGCAGCTTTGCGATCACATGGTCCCTTCCCGCCTTGAGGATCAGAAAAATCCATTTGCACGCACACATTGTGCTTTACGGCGAGTTGATGTATCCCAAGTATGGTAGCAGCGCTGTGGTAGCAACCAGCGTTGTCCTGTCTGAAGCTCACAGATTTCAACCCAAGTATTGCAGTCTTTAGCTTTTTGATTACATCATCGATGACGGCCAACACATACAGGCTGTCTTGGTTACTTTTCTGAAACATGTGGACAAGAGTCAGCGTCTGCAAGGTTTTTCCAGGAGGCTTTTTCATTGCCACACTAATGTGCCAGGAGAGGCCTCTCTTACCAAACCAGTCCGCCTGGCTCTCTCTGTACTTTCTTGGGATGAACTTCATTGCCCAATCTAGCACCACCAATACAGAGCTGTCATCTACTGCTTTCAGGATGTCAAGGTGGGCCTCATCTTGATTGATGAAGTGTAATATGTGTGCTTTCCAGGCTTCTATGTTCTTCTTTGACTGCGCCACCACAAACTTCATTTCTTCTTTGTCTTTGTGAGGAATCCTAGCCTTTTCCACCTGTAACTCTAATTCTTGGACAACAGCAGGAAACAGGTTGCACCTATCACAAACTAGATCATGCTGATGATTACATGTGGTGGTAAAATTGGAATCGTTAGCAAGACTGAGGGCATAAGGTCTACAATGATCAGGGACCCTTGAAGTTGATGACACATGAACCTGAAAAAAACACAAGCATCACATAATTAATGTATCAGCTATAACAATTCATCGTACATAAACTACGGCATTTTGATGAAAGCGCTAGGACGTGTGGTGCCCATTGTTAAGGACATCTAAGTTCATTTTTCATTAACTTGATTGGGAGAAAGAAAAGAAAAGGAACGAAACAAAACATGTAATCATTTTCTCAAGGCATTTCGTCTAATAAAAAATTCTTTAAAAGGTCACTGACCTTGTAATCACTTTTAAAGTAACGCTTTGCCAGTTTCAGCTTTCTAATCTGCTCCTTGGACCATGTCAGACCAAGTTCATAGACGTCACCTAGCTTATCTACGACTGTAACCATGTCATCAAATGCTTTGCCACCTCTGCTGAGAAGTAGTCGAGGCCTTGAAGCGAGGTCGGGTAGATGCAGAACAAATGTCTAGTATCCTGCAAAAGCTACTACGGCTCAAAGGGGAACTAAATCCGGTCTCCGCACAGTAACTCTGATACTGCTGAATTATCTGTTCTGGTATGGAGTTTCTTATGACGTTTGGGATCTTTATTTCAGTGGTAGAGAGCTTTAAGGTTTTCTCCCCAAAGGGCAAATCTTGTATTACCCTTGCACTGGTAATGAAAGCCAAAAAGTGGTCGAGCTTCTCTGGAGGTACTTTAATTCTGACGTGTTTCTGGTGAGAAATGTCAGGGCCTCTGCCATGTAGCAACAGGTGGTGTCTTGCAATGCTATATCGATAGCGAGTTATATCTGGAATCCATTGTTGAACAGTTTTGAAGCTGACCTTATCGGCAAAGATGGAGAGAATTTGTCTGCGACTGCTCCAATGGCTGGCATTCTCGTAGCATGCTGTTAAAGCTTCAACGCTGTTAAAGCTTCAACGCTGTTAAAGCTTGTCAAAAGAGTTTGGCATTTTAAAAATTGCCGCTCGACACAATATCAGGTCTATCTCGTTTTGTGGACCAGAAAACGAGAAGGATGCTAGATGGTTCGCAATATCTTTTGTACATGATGTCAGAGGAACAACTTGCACTTCGTGTTTTCTATCTCGACTGTCAGAACCACAGATTCCTCCTACTAATGACTTTGTACCGGGATGCGGTATAAACCAATGAAAACGTTAAGTACAATTTTAGAAACGGGTTTCAACACGACACGTTCAATATCGTAAACATTAAATTTATTTCAACATTAAGCTTCTTATGACATAAACCATACAACTTTAAGTTAGTTCGTAACTTTAACAAACCAATAAAGTCCAACGAAGCCGCCTGATGTTTCAATAAACCGTTAAATAAGTCGGTAAAACACTGTTTTGTATCTATCTTCGATAATGGCGGCCATCTTGCAAGTCCCTTTCACATTGTCATGTGACCGATTTTGGCGCGATCGCTCGAAACGCGTGTGTGGTCCTCGCGATTGTACTGTACTATCCTAATACACCGGGAGGGTGAGGGTCGACGCGATCGCATCGACAAATAACAAAATGTAAACTGCTGTATATACTGTTAAAAGTTCGTGTCTATGTCTTGACTATGACTCCATACTGAAAGTTCCTTAACTAATCTTCCTCTTGTTTTTCTTGATCGTATTCCACCGGCACCAAAAGAGCTAAACGATGAACACTTCGAGACACAACAACTTCTTCTCTCCCTGTATACTCATGATCTCTTTCACCAACTTTGTAGTTCTTGTATTTGACCAACGCTCGGCGCACTTTTCCGTCGTTGCCAGCAACTACTTCGTTGATCATTCCTAAACGGTAATCTCCTTTTATCGGACTCTTGTCAGCTATGAGGACGATATCTCCTGGTCGGAGGTTTCGAGTGGGCTCGGTCCACTTGTATCTGGTCACTAACGCTGGCGCACACAACTCGATCCATTTGGCCCAGAATTCGCTTACGACTGCTTGTACGAAATGATAACGTTTGGCGATATGCTGTCGGGTAGGTTGCCAATTTCCAGGATTCTTCGCACAGGTGCGGCCCAACAGGAGGGTATTCGGAGTGAGAATATTCTGGTTTGAGTCTGTTCCAGGTAGCGTACCAATTGGTCGTTCGTTGAGCAAGTTGGCCGCTTCGTAACAAATCGTGAGGAATTCCGATACGGCGAGACGCTTGTTATGCACGGCAAAATGAATAGCTCTTTTGGCTGCTTTGACTAATGCCTCAACTTTTCCTTGATTCCACAGACTGTCCGCAGGACCGAACAACCATGTCAGTCCATTTTGAACCCCATCTTTATGCAGTGTCTCACGATCAATACCATTCCAAGCCTCTTTTAATTCTCGTTCGGCACCCACAAGTTGAGAGCCTGGGTCGCTGTAAATGGTCGCTGGCCAGCCACGGATACAAGCAAATCTACTCAACGCCATCAGAAAAGATTGTGTATCGTAGCCATATACCGCTTCGATGTGTACAGCTCCAACCACCAGATCGGTGAAAATTACACCATACGCCTTTCCACTTACGCGCTTCTGGACTTTACATTGCATTGCTTCAGGCGTCCCCCAACTAGGCACAGTCCGTTTTTACTTAAGACAGGATAGAGTGTGGCATAACGTCCTCCTTTCCCCTTCTGATCGGTTTTGACTAATTCTTCTTTTATTGTCTTCTGGGCGTCTTTTACTATGAGGTTCTCCGCGTCTCGCAACAGTTGCGCTGACACTGACATTCTCTTGCCACCGCTGAATGATTTATTCCGCAGGATGGCCAAGATTCTTGCAATGACCCATATAACATGATTGATGTCACTGAATCTTTCGTAGTTGAGTAGAGGAGGATTGGCGGTTGCAGTTGACACACTATGGATCTTTTTCTCTCCAGGGAGGCACTCTTCTTTCTGAGAACCAAACTTCAGACCCCATTCTTCTATGGGTTGAAAAAGAATCAAAGGACCGTTCCACCATTGCGATTCTTCATTAAGCTCTTGCGGGGATCTTCCTCTTGTCAACCAATCGGCTGTGTTATTCTTGCCAGATATCCACGCCTAGCAGCTCATGTCGCCATCAGTAGCAGCTTGTATTTCTCCTAATCTGACACCTTCATACACTTTAAATCGCATGCTTGTCTTGTTTATCATGTTGAGGACGGTCTCGGAGTCAACAATCTGTAATACTCGCTCGAACTGGAACCGCATTTCTCGTTCAATAACTTTTCTTCCTCTCTTTGATAACACCGCAGCGTTCAATTCCATTTGAGGTGTTGAAAGCTTGTTAATGGGACCGACACGACACTTTGCCATGATCAATCGGCACCAGGCGTTGCCACCGGATGTAAGCTACGAACCCATAGGCAATGTCGCTACCATCACTAAATATGATTAACCAAGGGTTGCCCACCGCCTCGGATGGTCGAAGACATCGTTGCAAACTCAACTTTTCCAACTCGAATAGGGAAATGAAAAACTTCAGCCACTTGGCACGAAGATCAACAGGAAGTTGGTCGTCCCATCCAAAATTACGGGACCAAGTTTCTCTTAGATAAATCTTTCCGATCAGGGTGAACAGACAAACCAAACCGAGGGGGTCGTAAATTTTCATCACTTGTTGAAAGACGATTCGTTTGGTTAGGATATCAGGTAAAGCTTCAGGCAGATCGTTGAGCATCAGGTTAGGTCCGGTGCGTACTCCCTGTCTCTTTTGACTGAAATTGAGAGTGACTTCATAAACGACAACATCTTCCTTTGGCTTCCATCCTACACCAAGGACATGAAGGTGTGCATCAGTTCCTTTTAGCAATGGACGCCCAAGGTCGTTTGACTTGTACTCCGGAACGACGGTCTGTTGCAATTCTTCACCAGAACGAGTTTTCACTTCGCCGCTAAACTGCCAACACTTGACTGTGAAACCTCCTTTGGCGAGCATGTTCTCTGCGTCATGAGCGAGTTTCATAGCCTCGGGCTTATTGGGTCGGGAATCAATGAGGTCATCAACGTAACTGGACTTCTTTAGCATCTCAGCAGCTTCTGGGCTTTCGTCCTTAAATAAGTTTGCAGTCTTATAAACAGCTTCCGTGCTAATAGCTGGTGCTGGCGAGTCGCCCATGTTGACACGTTCCATCACATAAATATCTGGCTGACGTTCAGCGTCCATATCTCTCCATAGAAACCGATGACAATGTTGCTCTAACGACTTTAGGTGGACAGAATTGAACATCTTCTTCAAGTCTCCAACGAAGGCCACATACTCCTCTCTCCATCGTAGTAGAATTCCAATCAAGTTGTTGATGTAAGCGTCTGGACCTTTGGCCAGGCAGGAATTCAGGGATACTCCGCGGTGACTTTGGCTCGAGTTGAAGACAATTCGTACTGGTGTCGAATTCAAACGAGGGTTGACCACAGCCAGGTGTGCGATGTAGAATACCGGTCCTCTCCATTCTTTCAGCTCTTGTGGCGTTAACTTGCGGGCGACTTGACGATCCTCCATATCTTTCATTTGGTCTTTATACGTCTCAGCCCATTTACTGTCTCGAGATAAAGTTTGTTCGGTACTTCGCAGTGTAGCCAAGTCACAGTACTTTGCACTGTAGTTGTCAGGAAGGCTATTTGGGTCAACTAACCAGGGGTAACCCGTTCTCCAACAATGATTCTGCTCATCGTATTCCAAGTTGTCTTGAATCATTTTCAGCTCTTGTTCCTCCTTGAAGGAATACGTATGTCCAACACTTGGACATTTGTTGCAATGGCAACCACCGCAGCGAGGAGACGTTTCCGTACCCAATTCTTCGCTTCGGATAAAATTCTCTATCTGATTGTCCGCTCCTCGGTCACCCTTGGACTTGGTGGCATTGGACATACAATGGTAAACTTCGGTGTTCTCGTTCAAGCTTTCGGGCGATAATCCTTGACGAGTGAATTCAGGATGAGTTCCAAGGCTGGCAAAATACGTTTCAGCCTTGTGTCGAACATCGTGGATTGTTCTTGCCAGGTTCGCGTCGTGGTACGTTTCTTCTCTAAGATCTGGGTGTGTTCCTTGTAGGCAAATTCCCAATTCGCCGCTCTTTATGCTAAGGTTCGCGCCACACCGCGCTTCCTCATTCTTTGGGTGAAGTCCGAAGTAGTCACACCCGAGTAACACATCAATATGTTTAGACTTCCTTTGAAGGGACTCTGGGTCGTGATCGGGAAACAATTGGACCAATACATCTGGGTTAAGCTTGCTCACTGGGCCCGTTATTCTTTCCATGCCAAATGCGTTAACGGTAACCTTTCTACCGGTACGAGTTCTCACTGTAAATTGGTACTCGCGCGTGCTATAGGTTTTTTCAACGTTGCCCATAGTAGTTACGTCGAGGGTTAACTTTCGTACAACTTTGGCCCCGATCTTATCTGCTGCACGATGAGTAATGTAGCTTGAATTTGACCCTCCATCGCAGAAGACACTCACAGACTTACCGCTTTCGACTACGGTGGTTTGGTAAATAGGATAAAGGGCTAGGGTGTCGCTTTGAACCACATTGCTTTCTTTCCCTTCACGGTTGTCGTCCCGTACTTCCGGTTGTTCTGGTGGGATATTTGGGGGACTCTTTGTCTTGCACAGTAGTTGGTGATGTGACTTGCTTCCACAGGATGAACAGGGATCAGTCTTGGGGCAGTCTTGTCTCTTGTGGTTGCCAAAGCACTTGAAGCAGGCATTTACTTGTTTCAAGAGTTCATATCTTCCTTGTTTACCGGACACTTGAATTCATTGCACTGAATTCATTGCACTCACAGGTTTTGTGGTTAGTGTTGTCCTTTCTGTGCGCAGGAAAAGCACACTTGTAGAACTTCCCTCATCGGCTGGCAGCATTGATCTGATATTGCTGTCCTTTTACTCTCGATCTCTCAAACCTCGGTAATCTTTTCTTTGCAGGTTGATTCTCAGCTAACCTGGCTACAGCTTCACGTTCACGTTCCATGAATTTCATAAAATGTGGGAAAGGGTTTACCTTCTCAGCAGATGACATATCTTGGTACTTGCGAATCCACTCAACTCTGACATGGCTTGGTAAAAATTCGGTAATATGGTCAACATCTCTCATTGTTAGAATGCTTAGATGGTTAAGTTCCTGAAGCTGACAGTAAGCAGCTTCTACTTCATCCACTAGTTCTATTAAGGCTCTGTAATCTTCACTCTCCACATGTTTTAGCCGTTGTAAACCAGCCAGTGCCGCTTGAACACTTGCACTTGCGTCATCGTAGTGGGCCTCCAACTTTCTCCACATTGTATCATACGCTTCTGGCCTGGTTATATACACTGAACGTATTCATTGACTGGCTTCTCCTTTGACTGACCTCTTCAGTTCATGAGCTAAAGTGGTCTTATTAGAATATACCGACTCCGCCAGTTTTTCCATACAGCCTTAAATTCAGGCCAATCCTTTCTCAGACTACTAAACGTTGGCAAGGAAGTTTTCTTTAAACTTATGTTAGTATTGTTAACTGGTAACCCAGTTGAATAAGGTCGCTGTGACTCTTGTGGTGGCACTGCGGTTGTTGGATATGTAGGAATTGAAGAACTGTGTGGTATTGTATTGTAAAACCAGGATTGGGTTAGGGGCACACCTGTTTGTAGTGGTGGGTTTAGTTCTGGTCTAGGAAAAATTGGCGCACTATATGATGGATTTATTAGTCCCGGGGTGGTACATACACTACCACGGTGCTGGGGGGTGATGATCATGGTGGAGCTGGCAATCTGACTGATTGGGGGGTTTGGGGGAGGCATAAAGGTCAAGGTACTGCTTGGATACTGTTGCTGGGATGTCATACTCATGTCGGAGCTGGCCATCTGACTGGTTGGTGGGTTTTGGGGGGGGGCGTAACGGACAAGGTACTGTTGGGATACTGTTGCTGGGGTGCCATACTCATGACGGAGCTGGCTATCTGACTGGTTGGTGGGTTCTGGGGGGGCGTAAAGGACAAGGTGCTGCTGGGACACTGTTGCTGGGGTGCCATACTCATGACGGAGCTGGCTATCTGACTGGTTGATGGGTTTTAGGGGGCGTAACAGACAAGGTACTGCTGGGACACTGTTGCTGGGGTGCCATACTCATGACGGAGCTGGCTATAATAATAATAATAGCTTTAATTTGAGCAAATTGTAGTCAAAGACTAAATTAAATTTACCCATTACAATGTTGCATTAGAAAGGTAAAAGGGGAAACAACTACAAACATCAAAACTAAGAATACTGTATAGTATATACTGAATTATTTACACTAAATTCTAAAAAGTCATCGTTTAAAAATATGTAGGGCTATACATTCCCTATGTTCTTCCTAATTGTATTGTTCCATTTCACAGCAGATTTGACAATAAAATTGTTTCGAGATCTATTAGTTTTATATGTTGGCAACTGGAATTGTATTCCAGAGGCCTGGGACCTGGTATTTAATGAGTTTGGTAAGCAGGTGGTAAAAGGTCATGTAGTTTATGGTTTTCCTTCATGATGTTGGAGAAAAACATGTCACATAGGTCTTCCAATCTCACACATAGCCGAGGGATGCCAGCAAGATCTAAGGCTTCTTGGTAACTAGTATCAGGGAAAATTATTCGCATGATCCTGCGTTGGATGGATTCAATTTGTTCTCTAAGGTATTCAGTAGTACTGTAAAACCATGCAGGGCAAGCATACTCCAATACTGTTCTTACGCACGTTGAGTAGAAAGTGACCAAGTCCGTATCTGCAACGCCCGCCCTTTTCAGAAGTCTCACAGAGTAAATACGCTTCGCAGCTTTCTTTGTTATCATATTGACATGCTCATTCCACTTAAGATTTGATGACAGATTAACTCCAAGTAATTTATACGTAGATAACCTTTCAATTGGGACGTTGTTGATGGTAATATTATCAATCACTGGAGGTACTCTTTTGAAACAGACAAACATTTCTTTGCATTTTACTGGGTTAAGCATAATTTTCTTTTCGTGTACAAATTCACAAATATCATTCGAGCTTTGTTGGAGATTACTAGAGCACAAGTTATTCACAATATGAAGGGTCTCACTAATAGTCAGGTCGCCCATATACTTCCATCTCCACGATTCTCTGTAAGCCAGAGCGTTTACCATTAATAGAAAAAGAGTAGGTCCTAAAACACTACCCTGCGGAATTCGAGCTGGTACCGGTTTCCATTCAGATGAAAAACCGTTGACACACACTCTTTGGTGCCTTCCTGTCAAGAAACTATGAATACTCTGAATTAGAACAGGATGGACATCCAATTCTCTGAGGATATCCAATAAGATGTTATGATCCACTCTATCAAAGCCTTTACTCAAGTCATAAAAACAGAGTCTAATTGCATCGTTTGGGTTGTCGGTATTGGAATATAGAAAGTTCATGAGATCCACCAATGCACAGGTTGTGGACGAACCTTTAACAGATCCGAAATGGCGATCATCCAATTTGGGGCCAACATGATCAAGTAGTAGTGAGTTAAGATGACTCTCGTAGACTTTCGCTACTGGTGAGGTAAGTGATATGGGTCTTAAATCATTCTCTATATCAACAACTTTGGTTTTCTTGGGGGCTGGGCAGACATCAGCACTCTTCCATTCAGATGGAAAAAGACCTTCCATTAAACAAGAATTAAAGATATTAGTTAAATGTGGGGCTAAAATTGTGCTCAAGTTCTTTAACACAATGGTAGGGATAGGTTCAGGACCACTGGACTTCTTGGTATTAAGGTTGAACAGTTTTCGGGACACTTGACAAGTTGATAGCAAGAAATTATCAGGGACTATAAGAGCTGGAGGGGTAGGTACTGGTTCCAGGGGCTGATATTCGTCAACAATCTGCAGAAACACACTATTAATTAGTTCTGTTAATTCAACCCCAGTTGCTTCATGACCACCAAATCTTAACTTATCAGGAATCTTGTTTGGTTTCTGCCTAGTTATTGCTTTAACACCCTTCCACCATTTTCTGGGGTTGCACGACCTTGTGTTATCTAGATTATACCTATAATGATTGCCCATGGCGAGCTTAATCTCTTTAGACACTTTGTTTCGGAAAAAGTTACGAAGTGGGACATTGCCTTTCTTCCAAGCACGTTGACGTTTAACAATGAGGTTCTTGATGTAACTGGTCATCCATGGTTTGTCGTTGGTGTTTAAACGGCAAGGTTTGGTGGGCATAAACTTGTCAAGAGCAGTGATAACTTTATTATAAAACACTGACATCTTATTTACAACAGAGTCAGCTCTGTAAACTTCACACCAGTTCTGTTTCTCCAAGCATAATGATAGCTTATGCAGATTTTCCCGATTTAGCTTCCGCCTATAGATAATCTTGTTCAGTCCCTTAGGAGCAATATAATCCTGGGGGGAAAATAAGATTGAACAATGGTCTGATCTCCCCAACGGAGGGAGTTGCTGAGGTGCCGTGTAAAATTCTGAAATATTTGTTAAAATAAGGTCAAATGTAACGTCATTACGCGTTGGAAAGTTGACAACTTGCTTTAAATGAAGCTTTCTTTCAATAGATTTTACATTCATACGATTAAAATCGCCCATAATAATAACACTGGCGTCCGGGTAACGGATCAAATAATTGTCTGTGACTTCTATTATATGCTGTTAAAGTAAATTTGCATCTTTCGTATTATTTGGTCAGTAAACAATTCCTACTAAAATCGATGAAAACCCACGAGGGAGCTTTCTAGGGCGAACTTTGAGCCACATGCTCTCATAATCATCACACTGGTGTTGAGAAATTTGTTGTTGTTGAATATCGGACTTTACCCAGGCACAAATTCCACCTCCTAATCGCCCAACTCGGTCACATCGATAGATATTATAGTCTACCAACGTTACATAATCATCACTAATAGATTCACTTAACCAAGATTCAGTAATTGCAGTAATATCAATCGAATACACTTTCATGATTTCGTCAAGTTCTTCAATTTTACTCATAATAGATCTTGAATTTGAGCACAGAATGTTTGGGAAATCGTACCTGCCTCTTACATTTGAGTTAACTTTCCGCGGAATGCTTGTAAGAGCCCTAGGCCTTCGTTCCGTGCGATTGATTTTGTTTGCTGATCGCCATGTAATACGAACTGGGATTCTAGAGAGTTCTTGTTCAGCTTTCTTTCGTCTACCACCTCTCTTTCCTCTCTGGTGCTTGAAGATATTAAATGCTTTGAGCAGCGAAACAACATTACGGCTAACTTGTAAGGTCTTGGAATGAAGACGAATAAGTTCCGAACGCGAGAACTTCTGATGTGAAGGCATACTTCATTTGGGTCGAATTGTTCGCAAACAAACGCACCACAGAAACTGAACATTGGTTTTAGCCAAACATACAGATCACACATTATCTTATCTTGATATAATTTCTATGATAACTAAGTCATTGCTGTTAAGATTTATAACTTTATCAGGAGAGACAGAAACGCACAACCGGCAGCCATGACAGGCGCACCATGACACACTATCTGACTGGTTGATGGGTTTTGAGGATCCTGAATGGTCAAAGTACCACTAGGAGTAGGTGTAACATTCATGGTGGAACCGACACCAGGGGCAGTTGGTTTCACAGGTGACATATCAGCCGAGAGAGAAGTAGGGAGACTATTTGGGGTACTGGGCCCAACAGGCTCTAAAGTTGAACCACCTGCTATAGTATGAACATCACTGGTCACAGGGGGTGTCAAGTTAGTCAACATACCTTCTGTGTTTTTAGGACACTCTTCATCATTTGGTAATATCACAGGCACTTTCGGAGCTTGGTTCTTTTTCAAGTTCAGGTTTATCTTCCTTATTTTATTATACGCAGTCCCCATTATTGCCTCAACATCACTCGGCAAGTAGATGTCTGGCTGTATAGCAGTCAGTTTATTTATCTTGTCACACATTTCATTCAACAAATTCTCCATGTCACTCTTGTCCATTTGTAGACTTTCTGAGCTAGGGGCTTCTTGTGATAAACTGTCATCAACAGCTGAAATTATATCTTGTAATCTGTTCATGTCTCTCCTTAGAGCTGTCATTAGAGGTGCCATTGCTATACTTTGCTTGGATCTCTCATTCTCAGCCTTTATTTTAACATAAACATCTCTCGCTTCAACATATGTTTGTTTAACATTTGCATTGTACGTTGTAATATCGTCCCCATTGACCACACGGTGTTCAACAAACTTTTCATCGGAGACTAGTAACTCATACTCATCAGTAATAATACAAAATTCATCATATACCTTTTCTAGTTCCACAATAAAACCTTTCAGTGTCTCAAAATCGACGTCTCGATGAGTTGCATCGATTAGTCTTCGAGATGTACGCGTAACCGCCATTTTAGACTTGCTACGTTCTTGTTTCTTGGCTTCAACTTCGTCCATTCTGATATTGAATTGTAGATTTGTAGTTGTTTATAGTGCGTAGTCTTCAAGCGACGTTTTATAAATTTGCCAAACAAATTCCAATGTCCCTTCTTCACAAGCACATACAACCGATCACCAAAGCGTTCGTAAACGATTAAATCAGTGTTTTACTGTACCGGGATGCGGTATAAACCAATGAAAACGTTAAGTACAATTTTAGAAACAGGTTTCAACACGACACGTTCAATATCGTAAACATTAAATTTATTTCAACATTAAGCTTCTTATGACATAAACCATACAACTTTAAGTTAGTTCGTAACTTTAACAAACCAATAAAGTCCAACGAAGCCACCTGATGTTTCAATAAACCGTTAAATAAGTCGGTAAAACACTGTTTTGTATCTATCTTCGATAATGGCGGCCATCTTGCAAGTCCCTTTCACATTGTCACGTGACCGATTTTGGCGCGATCGCTCGAAACGCGCGTGTGGTCCTCGCGATTGTACTGTACTATCCTAATACAGACTTGAATGAACAGCAAACCTCCATTTAAGTTAGACTATTGAACTGATACCCATGCGCGTCGTTGGGAGGGCCAAAATACATGTAGAAAGTCAATCAATTACATGCACTTAAAATCTATGAAAAAGTTCTGAATAAAAGCAAAAAAATAGTATATGCAAGGAAACAGCGGCCATTTATTTTTAAAAAATCTATGTTGATCATCATGGGCTTCCTGTGGCGATTGTGTTGAAATTTAAAACTTGTAAACATGGTTAACATGCCCTCGGGGACTACATCTATAAAACCAAGCCGAGAAGATCATAAAACGCAATTTTTACATCAAAACAGGTATGGATTGCACACAATTTATACATTATTAATACTTTCTATACTTTTTTCAAACCGTTTCATTGACTTATAAATCAAAATAAACGGTATTTCGTCCTAGTGTATTTTGACCTGAAAGGTCGCAGGAGTACAATTTCACCACAGTTTGATAGCCTGAAACGTCACACACAAGCATTTGCCCAACGATTCCTTTCCATCAGATGAAAGACCTTTATTTCAACATTCATTCGCCGGAGTTTCGAATTATTTAAAGATAGAGCACATTCTCTATAAGACTTTTTATAAGACCCATTTTTATCAATACAAAATATGGGCTTCGAGAATAAAATTGTTTGGAAAGTATAAAATCGCGTGATTGTCCCCAAACTTGCCAAAATGATAGTCAAGTGATTATTTAACTAGGATTAGGAATTATATTTGATGTGGGGTGCTCTAATTGTCCATAGAAGCCCACCAAAGTGGGGCTAAAAATCACCAGTCCGAACGGCATTTTCGGCGGTGTTCGATAATTTGCATATTTCTTCAGAATACAATGATATTTAACCAAACCAACTATACAGTTGTTCTTAGGAAACATTACCCTTCCAGACTTGAAAGTATGAGAGAAATGGAATTCTTCAAAGTTCGCCATGAATTTTGAATTTTGCTTGATTTTTACGGACAGTCACTCTTAAATAGTTTCCCATAATCTGTGTCAACTTTGCTTTTTGTAGATTGTGCAGGACTACTTAGTGTCATGGACCTTTTTCTGCCAGCATGGTTGTCTTCTGACATCCCTACTTTGGCATCTTGCATTCTCTGTGATGTTGTAAGAAAATGCTGTGTATGTGAGCTTGAAGAGCGATGGTGTTGCATTTCTTTTCAACCTACATGATCTTGCTTCCGATGGGGGCTGAACATAATTTTCTTTTTCAAAATGCCGACTACAGATATAACTGTGCTTTGTTGCTCTCCAACCATCAGGAACATTTTTAACCCTTTTTACAATTTCCTCCCATCTCTGTAAACGATTTTCATCCTTCAAAGGGAACCTTTTATGATTTAAAAAAAATGTTTATTGATATTTTTTATATGTAAATATTATTTTTTTGCATTTTTGACTGAAGTTTTGTTTTTAACATTTTATACCAAGCTGTTACCTGTGATAGGCAATGTTTTCTTTTTCTTGTTTATCATGCTTTCCACAAACAAAACAAGCATATAAGGTATGCTGTATTGTAAATATATTTATCATTTTTTTATTTTTTATTCAATAAAATAGCCTTTTAAATACTTTTAAATGCTTTCTTGCTTTTCTTTGCGACACTGGTCTCTATATATAACTTGCGGAGTTCAGTGATAACCCACTGTTGTGTATTTTTTCGTAATATGTGATTGCCTCTTAAAAACACTATTTTCTCTTTGACTATCGGCTCAATTTTCCCCAAACTCTCAAAATATGTGTATTTAATACGGAACTACGATATTTAAGAGGTTTGAACGTCTAGGTATATTTCAAATTTTCAAAAACTCAGAAAAACCGGTAATCGTGCGGATTTTTTATAATTTTCGGCTTTATTTCAACATTTTTCCGCATTCAGTCTCGCCGCCATTTTGGCAGTAAGTGTTATGCACTCGTCATCTCGCGTGATCACTCGTGATCAGCACGGAAAATTACGGACACGCAAACATTAGGGAAATACGTTGAGTGACACATCTTTATAGTATCTAATCTTTGGTAACACGATAATTTTTTAAGAATATTCTTACAAATGAAAAATCACCAAAAAATATCACTTTTAATTACAAAATTATCAATTTCCCAACATATATATGTTAGGTATGTTATGGCCATATAAAATAAATTCCTTTATTCTCATCACCGCGATGAGAATCAAGGAATTTATTTTATATGGCCTATTATACGTAATATAAGCTTCAGTTTAAGGTAAAATTCAACCACAAAAGCTTTGCAAATCGTTTTAAAATGTTCTTTATAAAACTATTAAAACTGCCTTTAATTATTAAAATGGCTTTATTGATAAACTTTGAGTTTGCAATAAAATGATTTCAAATTCTCGCATGCAAATAACTTTGCTTTATTTTTATTTAAAAATTCAATATAGGCCTAATAAAAAAAATTAATATTATTAATACACTGAAATTATATGCTGTCTTGTTTAGTTGTTTCATATACGCAAAGCCAAAGGGCCAAAGCGGCCGTCAGGTTTTAAAGCAATTATAAAATCAATATTTAAAACAAACTTACCTTCGTTGACGTTGGCTCCCTTCTTTTAGCCGATTCTTTCGCCCTTTCTTTCTTGAAATATACAAAATCTTGCAAAAATGCGAGCAAAAATGAAATATATTTGCAAGAAATTTATCAATCATTAAATCAAGAAATGTTTGCTATTTTGCTGTCGTCATACAGTCGACAGTTGTTATAATGCAAACTTTAAATTGGACCAATCAGTGTCCGCTATTCACGACAGTCCGCCATATTTTTGAGATCAGTGAGGATGACCACCCACCGAACCACTCACGGTAACCCACGTCCGCGCTCATTGATGAACTTTAGACTTGGCTAATGCTTTCATTTCCCTGGGTGTAAATAGCTGGGGGGGATTAGTACCCTCGCACGGCGCTTTGCGCCGTCGGCTCGGCGATAAGTTGTTTAAATTTATAAATTTTAGAATTATAACATCTTTCAGTTGCAATAATTTAAATTGTTGCATTACCAAGGAATGTTTTCAGTTCGCATACTGCAGATTCAGGTAGACCGTTTAATGCGAATAGTTGTCGCGTTAGTTTTAACAGTTGTACGATGACGTTTCTAGGCAGATTTTCGACGTTTCCATGGCGTGGCTTCAACGTTTATTTTTAAAATTTGAACGTTGTAATTACAAAGTAATTGCCAGATAGTATACTTCAAAATAAGGTTTCCATTTTTATATCAATTTTTTAAATAAGTTAGGGTTAGGTTTAACCTAAAAAGTGATGCAATCTGGATAGTGGAATAAGTTGATTACTGTAGGCACAATTTTTGGCCACTTATAAATAGTCAAAGGTTGTGCATAAATAAGAACAGTCTTTAATATTACCGCCTTACGGAGACTTTATATTAATTGTGCTACTCTAGGATCTAGAAGGTCCTAGAAGAACCATAGGTCCCATACTCGACTAGCAACATAATCAAGTTAGTTATGTTAATTCATTATATGTAGGATCAATGTTAAAGGCAAGGTGGGCTATAAGCTATAATCATTTGTATGGCTTATAGAAGGCTAATTGCCGTGAATAAATTGAATAATGAATGTAGCACAATATTAAATAGTTGCATGATGACGTCAAAGAAACTAGTCAGACTACATTTGCAAGTTTTGCAACTCTCATCGCTTAAATTCCCCATACCTGAATACAAAATAAATGGTAAACAACAATTACCTTTTACATACCATATATAAAACTCACTTCCTGAACTTTTGAGCGCAAATGTAATGTATTAAAAATGTATATCATATTCACAGCAGTTAATACCATTAATATATCGCGGGCGCAATACAAAACAAAACACGAGAATTTTAAAATGTTTTGATTTGCAAATAAATAAATAATATTTGATGTCATAAAATTTTTTAAATTTAACTCAACACAAACTGGTAAGTTCATGACATGTATAATTTACTTATATGTTGTTATATTGCAATTATGTACCCTACTCCTTTGAAAATTGTTTGCAATTGCATATGATGTGAACATGTGGTCATGTATTATAGTTGTGTCATGGATTTAATAATACCCCAATGGCTTCGAAATAGACAATGGATGGAAAAAGTCATGAATATTGAACTTATTTACCCTTTAAACGCTTGATCGTCATGCCCATACAGTGTATTGTTTGTTTCCAGAACCCCCTCAAGCAGACTTCAACTTTTTTTGTTAAATTGTATATTTTGCTTCATACACTGCATGTGTGTGTGTTTGTGGGAACACTCATGTTTGGATGCTTGGCGTAGGTTAATGGTAATTTCATTGGAGTCATCAGGGATATAGTTGTATATTCCTGAAATTACCTCTAAACACCTAAAACAGCATTCCCTAAAATTTTAATTGTTTTCTTACATTGCCCTATATCGCTCAAACTCACATTGCTTAAATTGCAGATTTTGCTTAAATCACCTAAATTTGCTTAAACTTGCATTATCTCGTCATTGCCCCAGAGTAGGGCCTACTGTTGCCATTGCTTTTTAGTCCCCAATACTTCAGTGAGTCATGCTTTGGAAATGACAATAATTTTTTATTACCCAACCCTTGAGTTGTTTTGTTTTTCATTTACCCAACCTTTTACTTACTCAAAATTTAGTTTACCCAACCCTTTTTTCTTCAGTGCCACCCCCCACCATAAATAATGACCGGTCCCTAATAGGGTTTAGTTTTGCGTTAGGATGATTTTTTCTACGTTATAAAAACGGAAACCTTATTTTGAAGTATACTATTTAGCAATTACGTTGTAATTACAACGTTCAAATTTTAAAAATAAACGTTGAAGCCATGCTTTAGAAATGTCGAAAATCTGCGTAGAAACATCATCGTACAACTGTTAAAACTAACGCGACAACTATTCGCATTAAACTGTCTACCTGAATCCGCAGTAATACAGTCAGCATTTGTTTGACAAAAATCAAATTAATCCAACAGGATTATAAAGTAGTACACTAATAGACCTCAGCAGAAACAAGGTTCTTGAGAGAAGTGGGAAACATTCAAATTTAGTCTATAATGCAAATCGTCCATTAAGTATACACCGTAGATTAAAGGAATGAGCATGCTTGGATATGACTGCAGATGCATTATTTATAAAAAAAATTATTTCGTATATCAAATTATCAATGAATTATTATATATTATTTTAATTAAAAACTGACAATCAGCAAAATAGTAAATATTAATTTTTAAAGCAAGGGAGTGGTCATAAAGTTTGTTAATATGGGGAGCAATTAAGCTTATCATGTGGGTGAAAGGAAGTCGAAAAGTTTTGAGATTAAAACTCATCCTAACTGTATCTAAATTGTTCCTGAGCGAATCATTCCTGAACAAAGATGTATTGCACCCTAATCTGACCTAATCTGTCCAATGCTAGATGATTGTATGAGAGAGAGACCACTAGGAGAGACCACTAATACTCAATACAGGTACATATATTGGATTATTGGTTGTGTGAAATATCTTATTATTTTTCCTTGAAAAGTTGAGGGTTTGTGGTACGAAACATTTGTCAGAATGTTCAAATGAAATTAAAATAACTTTTGCCCTACACATAGCATATATACTTTATGACTGCTCCCTAAAATTTTTTTTAAAAACTGTATAATTATAAAATCACAATTTAAATTACAAATAATATATGTATTCAATTAATTTAATTTTAATTATGGAATGTACATTTTGTACAATTTGTGAAATTGTACACCTTCCCCCCAGTGTTTTGTTTTCTTCGGGAGCACTTGATGCCCATGTGCCCCCTCTCCCGGCACACCCAACATACCACTCCTATAATGATGAAATATATATATTTTAAAGTTAATAGCAATTAGAACAACATTAAAATAGAAGAGAAAAAAGACTGTACGAATTGCTTACCTCTTTAATCATCACCAATAATTTGTTAAGGCTATTTATATCATTAATCATGCATAATTTTTCCAAACCTCGTTGATTTCTTCTTCCGCCTTCTTAGAAAAGAAAGACCAGACTAAGAAGGCGGAAGAAGAAATCAACGAGGTTTGGAAATACATTTACCTGAAAAACAAGATTGATCAAAAGTCAGCTGAACGTCTTGTTTCGACACATAGTGTATGTCCAGTTATCTACCTGCTTACAAAGACCCACAAATTTAAATCGGTATCATTGAGAGAACTTGACGCTGAAGATATCAAGGTTCGTCCTATCATTTCGGGATGTGAAAGCCCTGCTGATAAAATTTCGTGGTTGATTCACAAGATTTGTGTTCCACTCCTGAAGTATGTGAAAGCCCATTTAACCAACACCGGTGATCTACTGGCTAAGCTTCGAAGCCTAAAGCAAGATGATTTGAAAAATAAAATCCTTTTCAGCCTTGATGTGGTTTCTTTATACCCGAGCGTAGACAACATGGCAGCCGTTGATACCCTTCGCGATTACCTGTACCAACACAGAAGACACCTACAGTTGTATGGTATTCCTATTCCAGATATTGTGCTATTGACCAAGATTGTGCTAAGCAACAGTTGTTTTTCGTGGAGTGGTACATACTTCAAGCAACTACGAGGATTGGCAATGGGAAACCGGTTGGCACCTATACTGGCCATCCTTTACATGGACAGAATAGAAAATCAAGCTATATATGCAGATACGAGTCTCTCCACCAAACCCTACCACCGGTATATCGACGATTGCATTACAACAGCACAGGATAACAGCGAAGCGAGATCGATACAGGAAATCCTAAATGCACAAGACCCTTCCATTAAATTCGAGATCGAGTTGCCAGACGAAGAGGGCTACCTACCATTTCTCAACACCAAACTTCGAGTAAAACCTGATGGCACTTTGGACACGGCATGGTACACGAAACAAGCAAACAAAGGAATAATGATTCATGCATTATCTCACCATCCGAAATCAATGAAGATTGGAGCTATTGAAAACACACTGAAAACGATTTCGTTGATTTCGTCCGATAATAACCTTAAAGCAACAGCTGAGAGCGAACTCAAAAATCGCACCATCCGAAATGGCTATGCAGCAGAAACCCTCACAACTGGCAGCCTAAGGACATGCAAAACAAAGAAATCATCAAATACACCAAATCCAGATGCTTGCTTGGTAATCACGTTTATTTCGGAAGAATTTACTGCGGACGTCAGAAGAACTATCAGGAAAAAAGGCTTAAACATCAGAGTGATACAGCGCCCGGGAAAGTCGCTTAGAAGCATGCTCGTCCAATCCCGTCCGTATGATAACCATTGCCGAACTGGTCCGAAATGTAAGTTTTGTCAAGTTTGCGACAAGAAGAATATGTGCTTCCGGAAGGATTTGGTCTACTCCATAAAGTGCGGTTTATGTGACAAGAACCATGGAATTTACGTGGGAGAAACCAGCCGACCATTCGCTGTGAGGTTCAATGAACATCTTCGCTCTGCGAGAAATCCCGATGCGAAATCTTACCAACATATGGCATTCTCGAAACATTACAAACAGTTACACCCGGGTCAATCGCCTAAGCTTATTCCATCGATGTTGAAGAAAACAAAAGGAACATTGGAAAGAAAAGTCACGGAGGCATTCTACATTGAAAGAATGCAACCTGACCTGAACTCAAAGGATGAGCTGCAGGAAGTTAAGGGATTTTGTATATAGTTTAATGTAATTACATATGCAGGCACGGACACGAAATTTTAACGCTCTCACGGACACGCCATGGGGGGGGGGGGGAAATTAAGCGCGCGCACGGACACGAATTAGTTTGAAGCGCACGTCAGCTATTATACGCAATCCTAACGGATTTTGTCTAAATTTGTAATTGTTTTTAAAGTTTTATATCTTTAGTTACTTTTTAACCTGAAGATGGAGTTATACTCCGAAACGTAGTTATTAAAATAATCTTTTTGTACTGAGCCTATATGGTCTAATTTATTCAAACACAGAATTACTAAAATGCGGCTTAGAGAAAGTTCCGTCATACAAGACATAAAGTAATTGTTTTATAAAATAACAACAACACGATAGTCTTCCGTGTTTGGATGGCCTGATCCAAACACGGCTTTCGACCAATCAGAACACGCGTTATATACATGTTATTTTATAAAGGGTTTTGAACTTTTACATCCGGACTTTTCTTTATCTCCTTAGGCTTTGAGTAGTTAACGTTCGCATTGCTACCAAACTTCATGTCCTTTGTTGCTAGTGTCAGTGTATTGTTGTATCCTGCTATCTTTTCTTTAAGTATAATCATATTGGATGGTATTAATATTAATCCGGGTGATATTGCCATGTTAAGTACAACGTTAGTATCCTTTATTGCTTTCCTCATATTGGAAATGGATACCGATACATCGTCCTGCGCAATGGTGTCTTTGAAAAGTTTGTGGAATACGTCCTGAGTCTGCAGGGACTTCGCTCCCTTACCAACGATAGACCAACGTGTTTGTGCTTGCGCACTCAGTACGCAATAGACATAACTTTCGACAGATTGTTGAAGTAACTTTAATCCTAAAGGCGTCAACCCGTCTGATTTCTTGGCAATGAACCAGGTGTAATCCGTATCGCTGTTGATAGTGACCCTGTCTACTTCCTGATAGCTAATTCCCATTACACCACCGGTATGGCAGTATGAATTTCTATAGTTTCTAACCCTACTCTTATCCGGAAGTCTGCTGTGCCAGAGACCTATTTCCATTTGTCCTCGGTGGAATTTGTTAACCCATGTTTTCCGTGTGGGCATGTTTCTCTGCAGGGATTTTAGCATATCCCTTGTTACATACTTTGTGATTTTGCTCGGATTTCTGAGGAACCTACGCATGTGGTAGTATAGGTGATACCTAGCAATACTCGTGATTATCTTTGAGGTTCCCTTGCTTTCCAGCAGATGTTCTGTACTTATTCCACACTTATACGTGATAATGTAAGCAGCCAGTATCGATGCAAAATAGGGGTCTTTTATATAATTGAACTTTACCCTGGTAATATCCTTTGCGGTACCAGTCCACTTTGTGTCGAGATCGGCAAAGTTTGTTACAAAACTGTTGTGAGAGGTGTTGGTGCAGTCGCAAACGTAAATTTCAAACCTATTTATTTTGTATGGAAGCGGATCCCTGTTATGACTAAAGGTTTGAACGGTTCCATAATTACCCCATATTCTCTCCCATTGGTAAAGATACCACGTCCACTTTTTATTTCCCCTGAATGTGCTGGATTTGATGTCGTAACTTTCCAGGTCCGTAACCTTAAAGAATATGTCCTTGGATTCCAAAGTTCCATCCTTTGCAAATGTAACCTGAAATTCAAATTTAGACATTTCCGCACCCGGATATTTTTTCCTAAAATCCTCTTTCATCTTCCGTCTTTCAATTGGTGCTGCCGCCCTTACTTTTTCATAGTTCTGTCCATAATATTCGCGGAATATGTTTCCACTGGTACTCATTTTATTTAATCCATGTAATAAAAATGAAGAAGTTAACAGTGTTTATTGAGGATGGAACTACCGAGTTTTTCCCAGACAAGTGTATTACGACGAACGCAGAGTCGGAATTAATCCTAAAGAATGCAACCATCTACTGGGCTTATAAAAACGTACGTTTGAATGTTAACGATAATATTACATATGGACAAAAGAAAATTACCTTCGAAGATGGCTACTGGACCTTTGATGCAATAAAGAAAAAACTAAAGATAGATGGAATAAAAATAGAACGTAACACACACAACAATACCTGCAGGATATATCCAGCAACCGGGACAGACCTACATTTAAATGAATTTGCTCCACTAATAGGATTCCCAGAAACAGAAGTCCTAACCCCCGGAGTGTGGGAAAGGTCTCCCTATCCTATAGAAATCAATCACGGTCTTAAATACGTTACTATCGACTGTGATGTTGTTAATACATCCCTAAATTTCAACGTAAACGGTAAAGGAAGTTTTACAGTGAGCACGTTACCCGTGCCGTCTGACCAGCACCTGAACGGAACAACAACATTCTTCAGGGATATTGGAAGTAGGGTTTATGTTAATAATGGTTCCCATAACAGATTTTCCTTCAGTATTAGTACGAATATTGGTGATAAGGTCGATATGTCTGCACTCCTTGAATTTTATATCACATGAATAAAAATGGAAGATAAACACTTTGTTACCGAGCAAGGGTTAAGAGATATCTACTACAATCCAGGTACCGGCTATCAATCCGCAGAGAAGCTCTATCGGAAGGCAAAGGAGGAGGGACTGGACGTTAGTCGAAAAACGGTGAAGGACTGGTTAAAGACTCAAGATACCTACACAAGGTATAAGCCTATCGTTAGGAAACATAAATTTCAGAGAACATTCGTTAAGGACCTAGCGGATCAGGTGCAGATGGATCTAGTGGATATGGGAAAATATAAAAATCAGAACAAAGGATATTACTGGATACTGACAGCTGTTGAGATTCTGAGCCGGTACGGATTTGCTATTCCCGTCTATAGAAAGGATACGAAAAATATGACGAAGGCTGTGAACTTTCTATTGGAGGAATTCAAGAAAAGGTTTGGGAAATACCCAGAAGTTGCTCAGTTTGATGAGGGAAAGGAATTCTACAACGTCGGTGTCAGGAACCTTTTACAGAAACACAACGTCCGCTATTTTTCCACAAACTCTGACAGAAAGGCAGCTATCGTCGAAAGATTTAACAGAACCTTGAAAACAATGATGTGGAAGTATTTCTACAGCAAGGGGACTTACGACTGGTTCAACGTCATAGATGAGCTCACGAATAATTACAATCGTACCAAACACAGCAGTATACTAATGAGATCCGCTGACGTAAACAAGTCGAACAAGGACCAGGTATGGATCACGCTATACGGTTATGGATTAGGAGAATTTCCATTGCCTAAGTTTAGAGTTGACAACACGGTCCGAATAACAAGGTATAAGAATATCTTTACCAAGGGATACGAAGCAAACTTTACGGAAGAGATATTCAAAGTCGTAAAAGTATTCAGGGGAGATCCTAACATGTATGAAATAGAAAGCCACGACGGAGAACCAATCATCGGAAAGTTTTACGAAGAGGAACTAGCCGCTGTGGACAAAAGGGACGATGTGTATAGGGTGGAGAAAATTCTGAGAAGAAGAAAGGGTATGGTACTGGTCAAGTGGTTGGGATATGATAGTAAACACAATTCGTGGATTCCTGAAGAAAATATTAAGGATATAAAATATATGGCTGACATTGAACTGGAAGAAACAAACCGCGACAATGATCGCGAAGCTGAAGAAGCTGGAACGGTGGAGGAAGAAACAAGTTTCATTGACAATGATGATGGGAGACGGGACGAAAGTATATTAATCCCCATTGGATTCAATCCGGACGTTGATGGATCAAGACCCAGCAGTTCCACACCAAACATCAGACGGGATGTTGGGGTAATGAAACGAGCCTATACTCTGGATAAAAAGGATTTCCTCAAAAGGGAACTAGGAGTAAATATCAATAAGGGAGACGGTCCATCTTCCACCATCATCTTTGACAAAATGAAACTAACCGTAAATAAGGCTGGAACAAAAATTAACGGTGCTACATTCAAAGATGTCAAGATCATTATCTCGAAGAATGGTAAAATGATATACTCCGCGGATAAGAACAAGGAATCCGTCGTAAATGAATACAAGGAACTGATCAGGAAAGCTAAAATAGAGCATTCAAAAACACCTGCAGCCTTGGTAGAGGAACAACTCGAACGACAGAATTTAGATGCTCCTCAGGAACTTGTGGATAACGTACTGGAAAATATCGTTGAAAGAATGGATGATGAACTGTCTAATCAAAGCGAAGCCATCGGTAATAGTACAATTATAACGGAGAATGAACTAAGGGAACTGAGAGGTATTCTGAACGTAAAAGGAAACTCGGGTAAGCAAAAGATTGAGTATCTTGGGGTAGAAAGAAACCACTGGAAAGAACTGGCTAGAATCGAACAAACTGCAGGACGTGAACAAAAGGCTCTCCTGTACGAAGCAATGGCAGACATGGCAGAACTGAAAGCGGATGAAATAAGGTTAAGATCAAACGAACGACCAAAAGGACCGAAAGCCTTGTCCATCGTGGAAGAGGAAACGGAAATAAGCGATCTTACGAGGTTTGAAAGATTCAAGAAATGGGCAAAAGAAAATATAGCTGGAATATCAGCCGTAGCAATATCTGTAGCAGGTATCATCACCACGATTATTATGGAAGCTAGAAGTGTAGCAAGAAAGGGAGCGAGAGCAACGAGCAAGTTCGCAAAAGCAATGGCAAACCTAGCCGGGAAGGTCGGACCCGTACTAGCATCCGTACTGAACCTCATCGCTAAGGTTTTAGGATGGGGAACAAAGGGTATTGCATTCCTAGCGAAAAATCTTTGGATTTTAGCACTGGCATTAACCTACTTCCTGTACAATGAATACAAAAAGAAAAAATAAATACCATATAATAAACAATGGGAGATAGAAAAGACTTTATGAACGAAGCCTTCGACGCAGGACTTATTACGCTCAGAGCAGTCGCCGTGTCCGTGATAAGCAAAAAATTTGCAGGGAATAGTCTCGGAGTACCTAGTAGTCCGAAGGGAATTTTAAAACTAGCCGTAGCTCTTGGAGCCGGTGCGGTCGGAGTCCACTACCTACAGTTCAAAAAACTAGTACCGGATGATCCATTTAAATAAAGGAAATGACAAGTGTTGTAGTCGGAGGATTATTCAACGCCGTAGCATTTGCAGGAGCCGGATTCCTGTTCAGCAAATTAAGCCATAGCGGATACGAAGGTGAAATGAAAAGACATAACAAAGCACTGGAAAAATTAGCCAAAGCCAAAGAAAAATGGTATGAAAGTCAAGTGGAAAAAAAGAACAGAATTGCAATACTTAGGCAAGAACTAGCCAATGCCAAATCGGATATGGAAGTGACAAACCACGCTCTTGACTCTCTGCGGAAAGCGCAGGAGGAATTAACTAACAAAGAGCCGACAATCCACGATTACTACAAACCATCGAGCGAAATGGAAGAATACCAGCAGATCACGATCGGAATACTAGGTCTGGGGTCTGGGTTCATAATTACGAGACTATTATGAAAAAAACGGAAACAAAAAATCCTGTTGGGTTGTATACCACCGGGTATGTTAAGGGGTCCCTGTTTCAGGGACCCCTTTATATTTTCAAGTGTTGTTCTCGTCCTTTCCTCAAGCATTTTGGGAAGGTGGGTGAAGCGCCCACCCTCCATTACGCTGATCTGGTCACGTTTCGCGACAAGATCTATATCCCCGAGTCTGGATTCATTGCTTTTTCAAATCTCAAAAATTTGAAAAAGAAAAATGACTATGTGAAACGATTTTTTTTCAGGGGAACCACACATACAATAAAGTATGGATTCGAATAGGTCAGAATCTTTATTAGACACAGATATTCCCAGCGGCTTACCACCAACTCTAACACCGACCAGATACGAACCGCCACCACCGCTGCCAACAGCAACGACAAAAACATACACATGGCGTGAATGGGGTGAGTGGCTAGTCAAAGACGTGCCGAAAGATATAAAAAGGAAAGTCACCGACGCGTACAGAATATTTAAAAACAAGGTTTTAAGTCTGTACGGTAAGCAACCAACGGTAAAATCAACGTTAGTCTCTAGTGCCATCAAAAAGACTACCGCTAAATGGATGATACCCGGTGATGAGTTCAAAGATCCTTGGGTTTTCCTAAACAGCGCAAGATCTGAAGTGGAAAGGATCGTCAACAGCGTTGAAGGTGCAAAGAAAGTATATCTAGTATTAACCTGTGAACTCGTAAAAGAAGACCCAAAAACCAAGCAGAAGACATATGTAATATTCCGCGGAAGAAGTTACACCCATACAATCACAGTTAACATCAGCGGAGAGTATGAAAAAATGCGTGAAAAAATGTTAGAAAGTCTTGCAAAATTTCAGAAGAACGGCAGTAACTGGAGATTACACAAAGTGGAAAAGTTAGAAGTGTCTGTCACAAAGTATGAACCGTTGAAAGGGAAGGGATATACAACACCGCTCCCAAAACCTCTAAAAGAGAAGAGAGTCATCATTAACATAAAAAATGAGGACAACCAGTGTTTTAAATGGGCAGTGACTAGAGCTTTGAATCCTGTGAAACGTGACGCATGTAGAGTCACAAAAATCTTAAAATTACAGGTTAAAAAATACAATTGGGAAGACAGAGTGTTCCCAACGAAAGTTAAAGATATTCACAAATGGGAAGAGAAAAATAATATAAACATTAACGTATTCGGATACGATGAGGAAACAAAAAAATTATATACGTTAAAGCTTGGAGAACAGGAAAACCCTACGGAAACGGTAAGTCTATATCTACACGACGACAATCACTACTGTGTAATTAAAGATCTAAGTCGTCTTATAGCGGCACAACTTAGCAAGGGTAAACGGCGGAAATTCATCTGCTTACGATGCATAAATGCATTCGGGACGGAAAAACTCCTAGCTGAACATACAGCACTATGCGAAGATCATAAACTACAACACCATTATTACCCATCCAAAGGTAGCACAACATTCTTCAAAAACTTTGAACGGTTACATGAAGTACCATTCATGGTGAACGCAGATTTCGAATGTTTTCTAGAACCAATGGATCATGTAGAAGGTGATCCAAAAACGTCATTCACAATTCAATATCAAAAGCACAGACCAAGCGGATTCTCATACACGATAAAATGTATGGATAAGAACGTTTACAAAACAAAATTTATAACGTACACAGCACAAAATAAGGATGAGGATATAGGAAAAATCTTCGTTAACTCACTGGAGGAAAATCTGAAACCGGTGTATGAAATTCTTAAAAAAGTAACGCCAATAAGCATGACAGAAAAGGATAAAAAGAACTACACTGGATCCAACAACTGCTATGCATGCAATATACAATTTGGAACCGTCAGGATAAATGAATGGAACGGTAAGGAAGAAAAAGTAATTAAGTGTAGAGATCACTGCCATATCACTGGCAAATACCGAGGAGCCGCATGCGATAAATGCAACCTACGAATGAGAACACCAAAGTTCGTACCAATACTTTTTCACAATTTGGAAAGTTATGATGCACATTTGTTTGTAAAAAGTCTAGGCTTCAGTGAGGGTGATATTAATTGTATTCCAAAAACAGACGAAAAGTATATATCATTTAGTAAGAAAATTCCTATGGAAACCATCATATCACCCGATGGAGAAAAGACATTATATCTGGAAATGCGGTTCATCGACTCATACAAGTTCACACTTGCGTCACTTGATTCCCTCGCCAACACGCTCGGCGAGGATGACTTCAGAACATTGGAAAGTCAAATGAAACACTCGGGAATAGAGCTACTGAAGAGAAAAGGGGTGTTTCCATATGAGTTCATGACAGGCTATGACAAATTGCAGTATGATAAGCTACCCAGTAAGAAAGAATTTTACAGTAAGTTAAATAACCCAGATATAAGCGACGAGGACTATGAACATGCACAAAAAGTCTGGAAGACGTTCGATTGTAAAACGATGCGTGACTACCACGATCTGTATCTCAAAACAGA